>JAOTNS010000274.1:0-207500 GCA_028476615.1 Culter alburnus | reverse complement strand
AGCTTCTAAATCTGATTGATCTAATGTCATTGTATAATGCTAGACTATTATTCATGTTGAGTGATAATGGAATTAAAACAATATACTGACTAATAAAACCTTATTATGGCCATGTTGGGCTGCTTTAGAGAAGAGGAAGAGTTGTTGTAGTAGAGTGTTGTTGACATGCCGTCATTTTACACCAGACTGCTTCACAAACGAGGGTCAATTCAACACAAAAGATGAACATGACGGCACATGCTAGTGACATAAATTTATCCACTAACCATTCAGAAACGTCCAGTTTCATTCTAAAAGTTGTAACTTCTTCCTGAGTCTCTCCATCAGTGTCGACTCCGGTTTGAACAATGTAAGGCTGAACACCGTTACTGACAATCCTCATTTTGGCTGCGTGATAGTGATGTGTCGTTCTTGAACGATTCGTTCATTTTGAACGAATCTTTAATGTGACTCGGGAAGAACGAGTCGTCTCGGGGGGTGATTCGTTCAGTCGCGCATGTGCAATATTCTACAGGTTCTGTACTGCTAGTAGTAGTTCACCTGATGATTCAATTGATTAGTTCATTTCATGAGTCTTTCGGGTTTTGAGTCGTTCCTTAATCACGTGACAGACCCATACGCTACCAATGCATTCTGAGCCGGAAAAAGAATTGATTAGTTCTTTTTATGAGTATTTCGGGTTTTTGAGTCCTTCCTTAATCACGTGACAGACCCATACGCTATGCTGTGTGACCCAAGCACATTATATTTATTAGTAAATAACGTTAACTCTCCAGTTTTGTTTGAGTTTGTGTTACAACTGTTAAAGCTGAAGTTATCATAACCTTGATGTTTTAAACTAACATTAATAATTCAAATTCAAAATGTTATTTGCTTTTAATTTATGTCATTATGTCCTTTTTGAGCAATCTTCTTATACATATATTAGACCAATATGTCAAGTCTGCCTAGGAAAAGCAATTATTATAACAGCAAACTCAAAATTGGAGTAAAAATGAACAAACTAGTCTATAAATACTTTGTATTGTAGGCTTGGATTATTATATTATTATATAGCCTAGTGTTTATTTACAGATAGACAGTCAAAAAGATAAATTAATCAATATTTTATTTATAACAGGGCTTTATTTATTTATAATACACACCCACAGATCCTCAAGAAACAGTAACAAAAACAGTGACAGAAATGTCAGAAATAGCGTATGGGTCTGTCACGTGATTAAGGAACGACTCAAAACCCGAATGACTCATGAAATGAACTAATCAATTCTCTTTCCGGCTCAGAATGCATTGGCTTAGTGTATGGGTCTGTCACGTGTTTAAGGAACGACTCAAAAACCCGAAAGACTCATGAAATGAACTAATCAATTCTCTTACCGGCTCAGACTGCATCGGTTTAGCATGGGACTGCCTATCACGTCATTAAGGAATGACTTAAACACGAAGACTTGTCAGACAAGAGGTGAGGTGAGCTTAATCAGCTTGTCATAAACTGAAGACCCAGGTAATGAATTAATCATTTCTGAATCTTATAGCATTGTAGTTTTATATTGTTTGTAGTGGGATCAACGTTTGCATAAGTAGTAGTGTTGGGGAAGTAACACGTAACATTTTAATTACATTTTGCTAAAATGAACGAAATGACTCGAAAAAAGATTCGTTCATTTTGTTGAACGAGACTCAAAAGTCAGAGTCGGTAAAATGATCCGAACTTCCCATCACTACTGCGTGAGATTCACCAGCTTTGTTGTTGTTGTTGAGCTGTTAAAGCTCCGCCCTCTTCTGGAAAGGGGGCGGGAGCAGCAGCTCATTTGCATTTAAAGGGACACACACAAAAACGGCGTGTTTTTGCTCACACCCAAATAGGGGCAAATTTGACAAGCTATAATAAATGATCTGTGGGGGATTTTAAGCTGAAACTTCACAGACACATTCTGGGGACACCAGAGACTAATATTACATCTTGTGAAAGGGGCATTATAGGTGCCCTTTAAAAAAATTTAAATGCCACAACATATTATATTATCTTCCTTTAGAAGCTTTACTCAGCAAATATTGATATATGTGATTACTTACATTTAATTTGACATAATTTGTAAATCATCATTCTTTTTTCTTCAGAAAAATATACTATATATATACTGTAAAGTTTTGGTTTCTGTTCGATAAGGTTTAAGGTTATTTTGTGTCCATGACCAGTATTCCAGAGACAGATGTGGAGCTGACAGCTGTTGGACAGATGATTGTGAAAAGTAAACCCTTCAAGCAGAAAGAACCTCTCAGGACAATGTTCTAGCTGCAACTCTGAAGTGTAAAGTTCGCACTCTGTCACCTTCCTGAACTCCTGAACAGCCGGATGGTGAGAGTTGGATGGTGTTGATCTGTAGAGCAACACTAAACAGGTGTAAACAAGGTCCGATGCGTCAATCACTCAAACTACCTCTCAAAAGTTGGTGCCTATGTAATGTAATAACAATCAACCCATTCTCACACCTAAGTCTTCAAAATATGAAGATGATACACCTTTAACATCATTATTAAGATGCTAAAGCTTCCAAATTTGTCATTATGACATACATATTGGGCTATGATTTAAACAGCCAGACTTTTTAAACACGTTAAAAAAGAAGCATTACATCAGCTTTGATTGTGAATGGTTATTGTTGGTTATTGGTAATTCTGAATGCAAACTCATATACAAGCTTAGGGGGCGTTTACACAAAACCTTTTTCAACTAAAAACAGAAAAAAAAAATTATGCGTTTTGGCTGTTCATTTACATAACGAAGGCGTTTTGGGGTCGTGAAACTTATGAAAACGTGTTTCAAAGTGCAAGTTTTTGAAAACAATATCGTCATTGTCTCCAAAACTGCAAGTTTGTGAAAACTTTGACATCATGTGCATGCGTAGAGAACATGTTCAGTGTTTATTTACAAAGTGAGATCGCCACCTACTGGCCTGGAAGCAGAATACAGCGTTTTTCATAGTTTTTGTGTATTCATATGAAAGAGGATAGTTTTGAAAACATTGTCATCTGTACGTGAAAAATGCAAAAGAAACATTTTTCCGTTTTTAGTACATAGTTTAAATCAGTCTGGCAGATCTGTCCTTTAATGGCAACCAACTAAATATTAAGTGCAAGAATATGATATGGTGTAACACCTGCCTATTTAATTGCCACACTATTAATCCTCTTTTGCACACTCTGACCCACTGGCCACCGCTTACAAGAGTAAGCATACTAATCTTATTTTGATCAGAGAATAATAATAATCTTCTCACATTCCTGTGCTTTTGACTCACTTCTATTGCGGCATCCATTAGTGCTGTTAAGGGGTAATTATTATGACGATATGAAAGGTTGAACTGATACCAGGACCTTTCTGAATGGCACTTCATCAAAGCCTGGCCACACTGTAATGGAGCTCTGTTTCACAGACTTTACACAGACCGCAGCTCTTTCTTTGACCCACCATGTAAGAGGATGCTTGTGTGAAGGATGTGGGTCAAGTGAGCTCCACCCATATGATACCATCAGACTAAGTGGGGGTTAAGGTCTATTTCCTGTCCAGTCTTTGACTCAGACAGTAGATATTTGATGTTAGAACAATAGTACTTGCATTTTCTTAAGTGGTGTAAAATGTATCTAAACTAGAGGCAATGTAATCAGAGAAGAAAATGCACCTCAGAGACACACACACCAATTTTGCAGTATAGGTCAGTGGTGTACCGCAAATCTTAGGGAACTGCCACGAACCATAAGACAGGCCCCCACCCATAAGTTATCATGTCACATCAAGCATTTGAATCGTGGTAAATCTGTGCAGCAACACACTGTACTGTACTTATGACACTTTGATGCAGCATGTATGCATATAAAAATTATGGTTACACTTTATTTAAAAGTGTCTTTGATACAGTGTAACAACACTAATTAACTAAATGTACTTACTATTAGGGTTAGGGTTTTGTTCAAAGTCCCTTTAAGACAAGTCATTTCACTCGGCGGCCATCATTGAAACGCCTTTTGGGCATGCAAATGCAGTTCCTATCTCTTTCTCCAAAGCTGTTTGCAAAGCTTTCAATTAAATTTCATATTTGAAATCACCAATGAAATCTGACAACAACTGTCTCATAAATGTGTCTAAATGCTCGAATCATGACAAAAATGGCATTTTTCAGACTGGATCAAGCTAGTGCGCATGTGCAGTCCTAAGTGCGCGTCTCTATACACAAATCCGCCGCGAACTCTATGGGCGCCGCCATCTTGCCTGCCGCCATTACTGCGTGCCTGCGAAGTGTGACACTTGCCGGTGCCCTCTAATGACATTTCAATGAAAGCGCATCCTGCTCATTAAAGAAAATGTCTGGTGAAAGGGAACATTGGGTAGATGATGTCAGGCAGTGGCCAAAACTTACCGATAAAGGTAATTTATTGACAATATAATGTAATAATGTAAAAATGTAATGCAATGTAATTAAGAAGTGTATTAATTGATGACAACAATAAAACGCTGTCATTACTAGCTGTGTTGCTAATATGTTCACAAGCTTCACAAGTTTCAAATAATTATTAGGCCATCCTTAAAAATATTCTTGTTTGCCATAACCCGACCGACCCTGTCAATTTAGGACCGACCCAATTAATTATTTTTTCCCCTTTTAGTCCGACCGACTTGCCGATTGTAATTGCGTTAAGACCCACGGATTTTTTTTTACTCTTCAAACAGCTAATACAAATGCAATAAAATGTGAGACACGCAATTGACGCTTTTCACACGCTCTCACGCCACACATCCATTTTCTCACGCACAGAAAAATCGCGAAGTAAAGAGGACAGAGAGACCGACAGACTAGACAGAGCAGGTTACTTATGATAGAAAAAAAAATCTCAGCTCTCAGATTCTGTCAATTTCATTACGAAATTCAAACAATAAATACGTTTTGGTGCTTGTAAATGTGACATGCTAGAAATACAGATTAAAAAATATTACAACATCAAACAACGTATAATGTTATGTTCTTGTAAACATGTTTTTCAAAATGGATTTATGTATTCACACTTACCTTCGTCTGAGGTAAATCTCTCAGAAATGACCGAACGCTGTCAGCTAGCAGCCCCTCACACAGAACCTGTTTTGGCTGATATGTGTACTGTATTACATCTTTATTATATTTTTACTTATATCATTAAATAAAGTTGTTATTATAATAAAAAATGCATTATATTTAAATTGTTATTTTTAAATAATACTGCCAGCTGATAGGGCTCTCTGTATGTTTACAGCATTAAGTTAGGTGAGTTGTTTTTTTCTTGAGAAAAATTAATGCCTACCTTGTGTAGCCTACCTAATATTTATCCAAATGAGTCAATATTAAATCAAATCACAATAATAATTAAATAATAATAATTGAATAATTGAATTAAAATAATAAAAAAGTGTAGCTTACCAGAAATTGTAGCCTACCATGTAAACATTGTAACATGTCACTAAACCTAATAAAATTCAGCTTAGTTACTAAAATGTTTTGACAATCACAATACACTTATTGTGATGCAATAAAAAAAAAAAAAAAATTACATTTTTTACGACCTACCGACCATTTTTTATTTTTTTGGCTGTTACGGCAAACCAAAATATTTTTAAGGATGGCCTTAGCCACGACCAGTTGTAGCAATAAAATACATGTTCTTACATGTATTCAAGATTATTTTATTAATCATCTGGCATGCGATGAGCTTCAGAACCTAAACAACCAACCACACAACACGCTCTTCCCGGCATCACTGGACAGCATACGTACTAAAAAAACTATATAGCTAACATCTGCTACAGCCGCCTACGGGACCAACACGCTACTTCTGCTACTTCCTTAGCAGCAAGGCACGCAGTAATGGCGGCGCTGCTTTACTTCCGTGTTTCGCCGGATTTGTGTATAGGAATCGTATGTCTGGCTGTTTCTATAGTAACCGGAGCTTCTAACGGCAGCTGCAGTGATGCGATTGACATTACCAATCAGCGATTGGCTCTTACATAGAAGGCGGGACTTATTCCACCATATAGCGTGTTGCACTTTCTCCCATTCATAATAATATGAGTGCACCGTCTTTCTATATATAAAGTCTATATAAAGTTATGCATGTAATTATGCATAACTTATACAGTATTTATTACTATGTAACATTACTATAATATTACTATAGTAATGTAACATGTGTAACAAGGACACTGTAAAATAAGTTACCAAAATGACTCTAAATACAAAGTTCCAAAACATTGTCTAGAAGAATACAGGCTAGAATATGAAAGAAAGAAATAATGAAGCTATATGGAGTCTCAAGGGATCTCAAGACCAAGATCACAAGTTTGAGACTAACTTGCCATCATGTTAACTCATTGACTAAATTCTCCCCATAGTCAATTTGTCCTTCTCTCACCTTTTCATTAAGAGTCAAATGACAGACGATTGTGTAAGGTAACAAAAACACTGGATTACATGCAGAAAGAACCACCCTCAGGGTAACATTCAGCTGCACACTCTGCCGCTTAACGTTGCTTCTCCACACTGCATTTCTGGACAAGCAGATGGGCTGTCGTAACCCTGTCTAACCCTTGGATTGACCTATGTTCACACTGTCCTTCAGTGGAGGATTTAGCTAATCCAGCGAGTAGTTGGTTTCACTCATGACAGTGTGTGACCCACATTCATGCCTGTAATCCTTTTGTTCCTAAGTTCCTGATCTAATCCTTTGTGTCCATTTCTATTTGGCATCATGTCCACTTACACATGTAACAAAGAACTGCAGGTTTAACTACTGTTAGGTAAAGATTTTTCAGCATATTTTGTATCATCAAAATGCCATTGTAGCAAGAACCCAGAGAGATGAGAGATTATCTCCAAAAGCTTAAAGCGTGACGTCACAATGCAGCTCTACTTGAAGCTAAAAATATTTTCTCAAATAGAATCAAAAGGAACAGGAAGATCTGTAAGGCTTGGCAGCACTACACACAAAACAGTCTCAACAAATTTATGTCCCCCTTGCAATGTATAGGAGCCACTCAGACAACAGGTTCCTCTTAATATGCATTGAGGAATTTACGCTCCGCTTTGTTGGCATCCAGGAGTGGTGTAGCAGTTTCACATTTTCATCTGCTTTTCTGCTGCCAGAGAATCCTTCTGTGGTAATAGCATGGCACTGAACCTTTGAAATCATCCTTGTGATGGGAGGTGACAAAAGTTGAGAGAAATGGACATGCTTCCCACCGTCTGCCCAGCAGACATCTAGGCTGCGAGAGCACAGGATGAAGTGGAAAGACACTGGAAGCTCAATCCTTGCAAAGTCAAGCAAGGGGCATTTAAGGAGCAAATCGTGACTCCACCTTCACATCATCATCACACAACTCTTGATCTCCAGAGGAGGAGTGCAGTGTTCTGATCTCACGAGAGATCTGCACACGCACTCTCAAAGAACATCACACGTTCAAGCCGACAGCAGTGAAACAAGTCTCCTCTAGCGGTGCAAGTAAACAACATGACCAGATCTTTCAATCGAACACTTTTTGAGGTGCCGAAAACATTTTAGCAGCAACCTTGATTGCATATCTTCTAACAGATGGACAAAACTACACTGCCATGGTGCAAGACTCCTAGGAGGACACCAAATGGGGTGCTAGGCAGATGTGAAAAGCATTTAGTGTTCCTCTGGCAGGCATACCATTTGGGGTCACATCAGTGTAAATATAGCCCAGGAGGGGTGTGAGGAGGAAAGCTGTGTGGAGTTTAAGTGTGAAAAGGGGCCTTGGATGGGGTGCACATGGTGAATGCTGCACAAGGGCAAGTAAAGGGTAGCATATAGGGTCAGGGGCCTCTGTTACATCTTTCCCCTGCTCCACGTCAGCACTTTATTGTCTGCACATGCAGTGCAGACTCTCATTGTCAGTTTGGACCACTCTGGACTATTAGTGAGCTTTGCAGCAGTGAAAAAAAAAGAGAGACGTATTGATCGATACAATAATGGAAGAAGTGTCACAGTGTACCAGGAATCTGTCTTTTAAAGAAAGAACACAAATCAATTGATGTCAATGGATTTGCCCAAATGAAAGGACATGGTTTCTTGAAGAAACTGTGAAGGAAACTATAAGATGCTTTCCACCCAAGAACACCCCTTCTTTTTATAAAGAAAAAAAAAAGTGAGGGTGGCACTCTTACAAATGACCAGTTTGATATGGACTTGTGGCCTTCACTAGACCATGCCCAGGACATAACCTCTTTTGAGTAGCGCACAATGGTGAAGAATTTACAGCGGACTAGTACCCGACAGTCTGAGTTACAGCACTGAAGTGAAGTCCCCGATATACTAAAACGAAATCGAAGAACGAACTGATGTGACGTCATTTCGAACAAAATCAGGCAAAAAGGAAGTTCGTTTTGGGAGTTCAAAATGGCTTACCAAAGCAAACTCTCAGGAGAAGTTTGCTCCAGCTGCAAAACACCGTACTACTAGGGCTGGGCGATATATCGAATGCTTTTGTCACGCGCATTTCGTCAGTAAAGCCGGTTCCCTGATTACCGCTAAATCGCCATCACCTGCTTTCAAATGGAGCGGCATTTAATAGACAGAGCCGTAGTTCACTGACAAGCCATGCAATATCGCGTTCAATATCGATATGAATCGCCGTCGATATTGAACGCGATATTGCGTGGCTTGTCAGTGAACTATGGCTCTGTCTATTAAATGCCGCTCCATTTGAAAGCAGGTGATGGCGATTTAGCGGTAATCAGGGAACCGGCTTTACTGACGAAATGCGCGTGACAAAAGCATTCGATATATCGCCCAGCCCTACGTACTACCATTGGTCCGTGACGATAACATAATAGGAGGGTGTGCGCTGAGGCTCCGCCTTCTTTCACATGGAACTCTTCTGACTCATTTCATCTGTTGAGTCCGTCGAGGTAAGATCTCCGCGGGTGAAAACATGAACACACTGGATGGTCACTTTATAGGAGAAAATGAAGTTGTGCTTCTGATGAAATGAGGCACTGACACGTTTTTTCATGTTT
Organism: Culter alburnus; assembly: GCA_028476615.1. Classification (NCBI taxonomy): domain Eukaryota; kingdom Metazoa; phylum Chordata; class Actinopteri; order Cypriniformes; family Xenocyprididae; genus Culter; species Culter alburnus. The sequence continues at coordinate 198,438 of JAOTNS010000274.1, read as the reverse complement.
GATGCTCTAAAGCTGCTTGCTTTTAAGCAATCTATTGAATAAAATGTCATATAAATAAACATGACGTGACTTTACTGGAGTGTTAATTTGCAGAGCTTGTGCTAACATACCCATTTTGTTATGATCAGATGCTTTTCTTATGCTTTCTATAAAAAAGTGCTTGCTGTTTTCTCATTTTTGTTGTGTTTTGTTTCTGGGAGGAAAGCGCGCAGCACATATTTAAACATCGCTCTCAGCAGTGTGGGTGGTGTCAGACGTTCAATAATAATATATATCGCTGCTCACGTATTTTGAATTTCGTTTTATTCATAAACGAAGAATGAAAAAGAACTTCGCTGTGAGTATATTGGGGCCTTGAGGAGGACCACAATGGCTAAGAGTGACTTTTGGGATATTTGGAATATTTGGAATTTGGGCTGGTTATTGATGTTGATGAAAGCCTTATGAACCATTACTTATAAATCTAATGACTCTAAAAATGTCATGTGGTCAAGTAAAAATCAGGGGGTCGCACCACATGACGTTCTATAATCTGAATTAACCTTGCCTTGACATAAAAAGGTTAAATTATCTGATTTATTAGGAGACTAATTACACAGTCATGAGTCCTTTCTGTGATATAATTTTTCTGTTGTGTGTTGTTCTCAATCCCAACAATATTTTCCCCCCTATACACTTCCAAAAGCTGTAAAGCTTACTGACTAGTCAGTGCAGGTAACGAAACCCTTTGTGAAGGTACCTTCCATTGATTAGCTCCACCACAGGATTTGGTTTCCTGCATTTCCTTCATTGTTATTCTTCTCATAAGTGTGTATTTCCTCCAGTGTGAGCATTGGATCGTATATTGTTTTTGGCTGTGAGTGAACACACTCTGGATAAGAGCACACGCTGAATAAACGATGTTTATTATAATGAAGCAGGGTGTCTGCTAATGTGCCTCGGGAGATAAGCGAGGGAACAGGAGATGGGGGAAGGGGGGAAGGGGGCAAGGGGGGCAAGGGGGGCTCAAATCATCTGTCTATCCAAACCCCTCCGGTGTGGATGATAATGTGGGTTTAAGCTGCGGTGCGGGTGAGTAATGGAATTGCACTAGGGCCTGTGAACCCCTGCTGGGTAAGCTCCAGACCTCTCCCTGACAGCTAGCCGGAGCTGGAAATCCAGGATACGAGATGGACAAAATCATCTCAGAGGTGGGGAAAGTGAGGTGTTGCTGGGGTAATGAGCGCAAAAGGAAATCATTAACAAGATAAAGCACCTTGTGTATATGATAGAAAGTTCTTGTTTACAATGGGTTCTTTATTCAAACTAATAGTGGATGGAAATTTGAACAGGCCTGAGCTCAGTTTAAACCCTAGTGAGCTACTGTGTCTAATGTCTACATAAAATACAAATTCTGCTTCCTTTTAAGGAAGCAGAAATTAAACCTGACAGACAATGCTGACCTGGCTCTTCATGGGCGGCTAAAGCAGTCATTTACATTTGATCATGCTTCTCATATGAAGCGCACAGACTAACATTCACAGCTGATTCCAATAGACCACATCTGTCTAACATGTCTGGATTTCTTTGTACCTTGATACCTTGATTAGCTGGATCAGGTTTGTTTAAAGTGTTAGTTCACCCAAAAATGAACAATCCAGTTCCTCACCCTCATGTCATTCCAAATCCGTAAGACCTTCATTCATCTTTTGGAACACAAAATAAGATATTTTTGATGAAATCCAAGAGGTAGCTGAGCCTCACATAGGCAGCAACATCATTGCACCTTTAAAGGCACAGAAAGGTAGCAAATACATCATTAAAATAGTCCATGTGAAAATTCTACCTTTCTGGGCCTTGAAAAGTGCAATTGCATTGCTGCCTATCACTGATTCTTGAGATAAGGGACAAAACATGTTTTAGAAGTTAGTTTTTATTATTTAATAATACATTATTTTTAATATGTTATATTTGTAGACAAAAACCTCTGCTAATGAACCATGTAAGGGAACAGGTTTTACTGATTTTTCTTTTGATTTTTTTTTTTTTTTTTTCTTCTAAAAAGTACATTTATTCACTTCGGAACTTAAATTGTGTCAACTCTGTCAGGTGCATTAAAAAGCATGATATTTTAATTTGATCCATCCAATAACAGTGTAAAGTCTTCAATTATGTAATAATGGTGTTCAGTAAATGAGCTGAGTGGGAAAAAAAAAAAAATATATATATGTATTCTCTACATTTTTTTTCGTGGGTTAGGATTATTATGAACAATCCAGCTCCTAAATTCCTTAATTCTCTAACCTCCTTTTTAATATTAAACATATATAGCCAATGTTCTTAGGAAAATCAGACATGATATATTTAGTAGTTATATTCATGTAGTTCAGTTGATGTTTTAAATATTTTAACACAATGAATTGAAAAAAAGAAGACATTTCTTTCAAAATTAACAAAAACTTTCACCTGACAAATACTGACGGTGTTGACAAACACTGACGATGTTGACAAACACTGACGAGTGACAAACACGAGGAGTTGACAAACACTGACGGAGTTGACAAACACTGACATGTTGACAAACACTGACGGAGTTGACAAACACTGACAAACACTGACAATGTTGACAAACACTGACGGAGTTGACAACACTGTGACAAAACTGACGATGAAACACTGACTGACAACACTGACGAGTTGACAAACACTGACAATGTTGACAAACACTGACGAGTTGACAAACACTGACGATGTTGACAAACACTGACTGTTGACAACACTGACAGAGTTGACAACACTGGATGTTGACAAACACTGACTGACAAACACTGACAATGTTGACAAACACTGACGAGTTGACAAACACTGACGATGTGAACACTGACGGAGTTGACAAAACTGACTGACAACACTGACGATGTGACAAACACTGACAAACACTGAGTTGACAAAACTGAAGGAGTTGACAACACTGACTGACACGACAAACACTGTTGACAAACACTGACGATGTTGACAAACACTGACGGAGTTGACAAACACTGACTGACTGACGAGTTGACAACACTGACGGAGTGACGTGACGGAAACAACTGATGGAGTTGACACACTGACAACACTGACAGAGTTGACAAACACTGACGTGACAAACACTGACGGAGTTGACAAACACTGACGGAGTTGACAAACACTGACGGAGTTGACAAACACTGATGGAGTTGACAAACACTGACGGAGTTGACAAACTGAGGAAAAAACACTGACGGAGTTGACGAATACTGATGGAGTTAACAAACACTGACTGAGTTGACAAACACTGATGGAGTTGTGACTGACGGAGTTGACAAAACTGACGGATGATGATGAGAGTTGACACTGAGTTGACAAATACTGACAGAGTTGACAAACTAATGGAGTTGACAAACACTGATGTAGTTGACAAATACTGAATGAGTTGACTATTGACGTTGACAAATACTGACGGAGTTGACAAACACTGACGGAGTTGACAAATACTGACAGAGTTGACAAACACTAATGGAGTTGACAAACACTGATGTAGTTGACAAACACTGAATGAGTTGACTATTGACGGTGTTGACAAATACTGACGGAGTTGACAAATATTGACAGTGTTGATAAATACTGATGGAGTTGACAAATACTGACGGAGTTGACAAATACTGACAGTGTTGACAAAGGTCCAGCTGGGGCCAAATATACAGTATATGTAAATAGAATCATGAAACAACATTAGAATAATTCCCCATATGCAAAAACCATATTAAATCACATTATACAGACTTTTTGAGAGCAGTTGTCAACCATCAGTCATAAAACCTGACGGAGTTGACGTCTGACAGAGTTGACAAAATGGATTTTTAACCACGTGTTGTCCAGTGGAGCAATTTTGTTTTCTTTCTTCAGTTGTAGCTGCCTTAATAAACATCAAAAAAGATTTATCTCACAACTATTTACAGGAACTTTTACACTGGGATGATGGAGTTGACATGTTGTGTCCACAGCTGTGACCGCAGAGACTTCAACACTGTTTGTATAAAATATTAAAAAATAAATAAATAAAACTTCCAGGACTATGTGTCCTACTGTGAGAGCCACAATGAGCAGGAAATAGTAAGAGCTCCTCAGAGTTAAAGATGACCATGACATTGCCTGATTTATTCAGAATTATAAAAAATCCTGACAGAGTTAACGCAAAGCGAAGACACAACTTTGACAGGCATTTTTTTATGGAAAATATAATTCAAGACTTGCTTTTTGTATTGTTTGATAAATTACAGATCTCTGCCTTTCAATTTAAATGTATATGTTTGAATTTGTTGCATTTTTAAACACTTTGTTTGGCAATTTTACATTGTGACCTCATGCTGAGGACAGGCTAAATTACATGTATTTTCAAAGTATAGAGCATGTATTTAATTAATAACCAAAATTATTTTAAAATTAAAGCTATGAATGTTCAGAGTATCCAGATTTCCTTTAGATGTAACCTTTTAAGTATTTTTATTTTGATGAATTTATTTATTTTTTAACATAAAGAGGGCTTTTGTGTGTGGGACATTTTGTCCCTTATCTCAATCAGTGCAATGTGTGGTTCAGATACCTCTCAGAGATTTCATCAAAAATATGTTTATTTGTGTTCCAGAGATGAATGAAGGTCTTAAGGGTTTGGAACGACATAAGGGTGAGTACTTAATGACAGAAATTACATTTTTGGGTGAACTAACCCTTTAATTTAGGGTTGGAGCTAAACTCTGCAGGATAGTGGCCCTCCAGAAGCTAAGTATGTCACCCAGCAGGACTGCAGGGGATCGAGTAATCGAGTATGATTCTGTCTGTTTCGAGTCCTATGTAGGGTCGCATGGATGCTGGAGCTAATCCCAGTGTCTCAGGCCAAAGGCAGGGAAACACCTTGGATGGAATAAGGCCTTCTGGCTCAGCCAGGATCTTGCAATGTTCACTGCAATGGATTCTGGGCTTGGGATTCGATGTGATTGATTGATTTTTTTTTTTTTTTTTTTGGCAAAATAGTCTTATATGGCTGTGTAATTAGTGATGCTTATACTTTGAGTTAGAAGTTTGTTTGAAATCTTTACAAATAACTTGACCGGTTTGTGTTACAAATTCTACCAAATACAAATACAAACTCATATGGCTTGCTGAGGCAAGGTATGCTAGAATTACTCTGAAAGAGGAAGTCAAGCCATACCTTGTGCCAGAATATTAAAACGCTCTTTTGACTGTTTGACATTTGGCATTGACAAGCACTACTCAATTCTTCTTCATAACATGCACAAATCTACTTTTGTTGCCGACTATTTGGAAATGTTTAGAAGCCTATAGTGCCAAAAAAGGGTTGCAGGTGAGCAGCTCACTACATACAGAACTTTTATTTTATGCTTTTAACCTCCACATATGAAATACTTAGGATGTCATCATCAGCTTCACTTTAAAGATGGCCATTAAAACAGCTTTCATGCTTTATTTGACCCTAACCTTTCAACAGGATAGATCATTTACACAAGCAATCATTTTACCACTTGCTAGGTATGCCACCCCATCAACTACTGCATACCCTCTGTTAGACCACAAGACCTTATGCACTGCCAAAACACATACATAGATGGATTTAGACTAGAACCTCAGAGTAAATTCTCCTTACCAGCCCTGACAAACATCACAACCTTTGCTGAATATGCTGGCCAAAGTTATTTCCCAACAAATACACCCAGACTTCTCTAAAAACGCTTTCTCTCCAATGCACAGACACTTTCTCTCTTTCTCAGGCTCAGCCTGACAAGCACTAAATAGACTTTTTATCAAGTTAGCAGAGCAACGGTGAGCTGGGAACATTTTCCCTTTGTCACTGTTCATTTTTCTTTCCGTTCTGGCTCCGTAATGGAAGCCAGGGAGGTTTCTCACTTTCTGGTCTAAATGAGATATCTGGGCCTTAACACAAACCCTGCTTTCTGACAAGCAAAGCTGGAGTTATGTTCAGATTAAGATAACATATCCCAGAACCTTCCCAGCATGCTTCTTATTTAAAGTACTTCCACCGATAAGCGAGAAAGACGTGATTCAGAGGTGGGAGATTTGAGTTGCCCTGCCGTTATTGCTGGGGTGAGATCAAATGACAAGCAGAACATTTACAGCGGTGCAAATCATATGGCCGGCAAACCAGCTTTTTACTGTTGGCATGAAGGCTGGTCCACTTTGTAGATTATTTTGGCCAAGAACTGCCTACTTAGACAGAAATTCGAGTGATTTAGGGGCGCTTCATTTGAAACGGTTGATAACACCAGTAATACACCACATTGCAGTGGTGTATTGACGAATCATTTTCATCATCGCTTTCGTCAACATTTTTTCACTGATGAAAACAAAACAACTAAATAAAAACCAGTTTTGAATGACAAAAACTATGATGAATATCTATTGACATTTTCGTCAACGAGTAAAAACAAGACAAAAATGTTAGGGAGGGACGATTTGTGAAGTGATCCAGTCAGAAATGTCCTGCGTGCTGATCTACATAAGTTTGCATACATTTGCTGCATGTCTTGTGAAATGTTAAAACATGTACATGTAAAGAGACGAGCAGACATATGGATAAATGCGAAAAAGCGTGACGACAAGAAAGAGAGCTCAATTCAGTCCAGTTTTCTGTACACACACAGAAAGCCGCCTCACAGACAGTGCACAGATACTGAACTGAGCTCTCTTTTGCATCTTTTCGAGCTTGAACGGACAAATACACAAAATTGTCAAAAAATTTTTTATCATTTTTGGCAAGTATTCACATAAAGATGGAAGAATATCAGATGAAATTAAGTGAACGTAAACAGTTGGGAGAATATCGGATGTGTATCAGAGTTTTGGATCCGTGCATTCGGCCTTAAAGTGACAGTAGCCTCATAAACCTGTAGCTGTATGTCATTAATGTTAATCAAATAATAAAAGGAAAAGAGAAAATCACTCAATGTTCTTGATTGAATAACCTTAATAGCTTTAATAAGGATTGATCTGTTTAATTTATACAAATAAATATGTCTGCTTCAAAAAATGAAGAATGTTGTGCAAGTTGTTATAAAGAATGCATATATCAACTGAAAAGACCATGTTCTTGTTTCTTTATGAGAAGTGGATTTTATTTTACTATAAATAAAGGCATGTTATATGTCACAGCAGTTAAATCTGTCTGTATTGCATGTTCAAACCTTAATATCATTCACATTAACAGGTCAATAGATGTTTTCTCCAGGAGTATATAATGAGTTTGGAAATTTTAGAGAAATGCTTAATTGATGTATTACAATTAAAAATCATTAGTTTTTACAATTTGTTCTAAAATTGTATGATATTTAGTTGACTAAAACTAGACTAAGACTAAAACAATTCAGATGACTAAAATATGAATACAACTAAATGGCATTTTGGTCAAAAGACTATGGCTAAAACTAAATCAAAATTAACACTGCCAACAAATACATATAATCACAAATAATTGAGTTATACATAAAACACTCCGGAAAACAGTGAAAATGTATTAATCAAAATAATCAAAATGTAATCAAAATTTCTGCCTGTATAAGGTAATATGTACTTATTAAACTGTTATTTGACACATATAACACATAAGTGAAAAGGACAGTTGTGCTCAAGTGCCTCAAACTAAACTAAGATACTAAACATTATCTTTCAAACATACTTTATCACTAACTTTGCAAATCTGGACATTGGTTCCTCTAATGTAGTCTATAGTACTCTTTCAAGTGCATTCTAAATAGCATACTGTAAATAGGGCACTTTGAAGGGAGAACAATCACAGCAGCCTGTAGAGTTGTTTAAAATCAAAGTAAAGAAATAAATATGTCAAAGAGCCCTATCATAATGAATGTTTTTTGTATGGTTCAACTAATGGACATTTCGCTTTCAAGATTCTTTGCGCTGATGTATGATTAGACCCTTTCAGACATAAATCTGCTCAAGGTTTGCCAAGTGTAACATAAATGAAACCGGATGCATCTGAAAACATAAATAAAAAGGCCCCTTAATCTCTGTGGTTTTACAAAAGTCTTTTATTATTAACCCTTTAAACATGTCTTTTTATTGTTTTGTTTTTTCTTTCTTTTGTTTTTTAAACTAGCTATGGCTGTTGTTATACTCTAAATTAGTTTTGAGATGCTTCTAATATATGAGTTGAAAAAAAAGGATTTTAATTATTAGTATTATTAATAATTAATATATATTTTTTGTTATTAAAGGATTAGTTCACTTCAGAATTAAAATTTCCTGACAATTTACTCACACCTATGTCATCCAAGATGTCCATGTCTTTCTTTTTTCAGTCAAAAAGAAATGAAGGTTTTTGAAGAAAACATTCCAGGATTTTTCTCCATATAGTGGACATCACTAGGGTTCAATGGGTTGAAGGTCCAAATTGCATTTTCAATGCAGCTTAAAAGAGCTCTACATGATCCCAGCTTATCTAGTGAAATGATCGGCCAAAAATGTGTGATGTGCCACGCATTATGTAATCATGTTGGAAAGGTCACACGTGACGTAGGTGGAAGTACCAATCCAGTGTCTACAAAGTGAATGTGCAAAGACTAAGTCAAACGGCCTTCACAGAAGAGTTTTTCACCTACTGCGGTACTTCCGCCTACATCGTGCGTGACCTTTCCAACATGATTACATAATGCGTGGAGCATCGCAGAGCAGTGCAACATGAGCATTTGTGGCTAAAAGCTATAAACATTTTTAATTTGCATCTAATAAATTATTAATTTAAGAGTGTTGTGCAAGTTTACTGCAACAATGGAGTTGTGAACTTCACATACTTTTGAAAATCCAGCGTTTTAGTTGGTCCTCATAAACGTTCATTGTCACAGTTGTAAACATGACGGCTTTCTTCCTCCACAAGGGGGTTTGGCGTCATGGCATTTGTTTCCAGGTGGACCATTAAAGAATGCAACACACACGTCTCCTGGACATCCATCAAGATGAAGACTTTGAAAATCCTGAAGCGTTTCCAGTTAAGTGTGCCATATGCATCAGACGTTCAGCAAACGGTCCATAGGCTGAGACTACTATACCCCTATCAACCACATCTCCTTTAACTTTAGAAAATTGTGCTTCAGAAGACAAATATTTTCATCCCCTACACACTTCTATCACACTGGGGAATTGAAACACACCCCTTGTAAACACGATTTCCAAAAGCCTATGAACCCTGACTATCAGAGGTTGCATAAAGCCAGCCAATCAGAAAGGAGCTTCCAGATCAAAGACTATCAAGAAACATGGCTTTATTTCTGAAAAGCTTCCTACGCAGTATTTAAATTCAAGACAGCATTGTTGTGCAATGTTAAAAATGCCTGAATGAGATCAGTTAGTGTGATATCTGAGTTTGATCATGTACCACAGATCATATTTAAGAAGATTTCTGAACGATTTTCTGAGATACCGTACTCGACTCATGGGAGATGGCAGGAGTTTTTAAGCTTCCTCTCCTCCTGTGCTCTGTCGATAAAGACACTCGGTCCCGAGTCGGTTCAGGCTCGTGTTTATTTCAACAAATGAGGATGGTACGGGCCCCTGGAGTCAGATTCATTTCCTGCAGTGCTCCCCTGTAAGCGCACACTATTGGAATTATTCTGCTCCATAAAGCACTTTAAGAAGACAATTTGTGTCTGAGTGTCTGTGTTATGATGAATACCGACAACAATGTGTTTGTCAAAACAGAGAGGCATAATTATAGACTGGCAGACAGTTACAGTAAGTCCACATCTCGCTCTTTTTTGTCTCACACGTACAAACACATAATTTAGCCACTTAGCAGTTCCACCCTATATGCATTGAGTCTGAAAAGTGTTTTGGCTCAGGGGATCATGTAATTCTTTTAGCTAGTGAAACGTCTTTGAACATACATAACTTCTGAAATGCTGATTGCTATCAAAGGAGCCGCTGCAGTAGTAATGAAGCCGATCTTAATAGCTGTCAGACTCTCTTAGCTGCAGCACAGGGACTCATTTCAGTCCGAATATGCTTCACATTTGCCAGAGTTTCTCATCCCCAACAGCTGTCCAGAAGAGCAGAACATTTGGATGTAGAACTTGGTAAACTTAAGGGGGGAAGCTGATATTAAATGCTAAAGCCCAGTGTGTACATGTAACATTAAAAAAGGGGAAAAAAAGGTCTTGTCTAATGTAATTAATGATGTTAAGCCGGGTGCACACACTGTACAATTTAAAATAGTCCTTTATGACTGTTGCTTGTCAGATTGCATGAAAATGATCACTGCTGTAACCCATGTCACACTGTAGGATCTCAGTTGTCATTAACGTCAGACTGTACGGTAGTCAAGATGCGTTAAAAACAGAAGACTCACATCAATCAATCAATCATCATCAATCCGTGACACGTTCAGTGACTTTGAGCTGCATTTACATGCAGGATAGATTTGTGGGGAAAAAAAAAAAAAAAGACTTGTTGTCTCACTAATTGCATCAGCAGCTTCTGCGCTCCTATTGGTTTTCAATTTGATGGTTGTAGGAGAAGCTACTCCTACAGGACTGTGCCTCAACCTTCTGACACTGGCAGAATTTCATCTGAGGGGCAATTATGAACACAATGGTCATTAATCAGCTGTCGGCGAACATGTCAATCAAAGACTTCAGATTTTAGCCCAGGATCAGAGAAATATTTTTGCAAGTGGTTGTACTTCCAGGACTCAAGTGGCGTGACAAGGCCGGCTATGATGCACCTTTGTGGGCATGATTCAATTTCCACTGCGGTGGTGGATGACTGGAAGTTGGTGTACTTCCAGGGGCTCGTGGGGAGTGACAAGGCCGGAAAGAGTGCACCATCCTGGGCATCGTACAAGGGTCGATTACCCTGGAGGATTTTGCTCCTTGAAAAATTTTAGTCCAAATATGAACGGAAAAGGAGGTCTTCGTTGCGAGCTCCAGGACCCCGGGCCTTCCTCCTCCATACCGGGGGAGGTGGCCGGTTCCTGGACAAAGTCAGATCCGGCCGCCCTCCTGGAGGAAGGGTGGCGGAAAAACTTTTGATTTTGAATTATTTTAAACAGAATTACACACATGCTCTAGGAATGTATAACAGTATAGATGTTTCCTAGCAGTGACATGTGATAAGAAAAACAATCAGCGATATGGGATGAGTGGAGTCAACTATTTTTGGAGTGGTTTCTATTTCTACAACATTGCAGCTGACAGCTATCTCAGGTAACCTACTTATTATGTGTTTAGTGTAGTATTAAAATTGATTAATTTGGTTTTGAATATAATTTTTTTGATTGACATTTTGCTTAATGCAAGTGGCATAGAATAATTTGCCTCAGATCTTGAATAAGGAAAGGAATTTCCTTGAATAAGGACATTTTTTGTAACACTTTAGTATGGGGAACAATTCTCACTTTTAACTAGTTGCTTATTAACTTGCATACTGGTTGTTTAATAGTACTTATAAAGCACATATTAATGCCTTATTCTGCATGACCTTATGCTACATATCTAAATCCTTCTACAACTACCTTACTAACTGTTAATAAACAGAGTTTACTGAGGCAAAAGTTGTAGTTAATAGTGAATGTGTTCCCCATACCAAAGTGTTACCATTTTTTTTCCCCCCATTCCAAATCTTAAAATGTCTTGAGACAGCATTTGAAGACAAATTCCCAAAGTGCAAGTCAAAAAATTTGATGTGATGCACTTTTCGAAACACTTGTGTTTCCGTTAAGTCCACATTTGTCGTTTTAGGCACCCCCTTTATGGCTGATATGCGTCCTCGACACGCACTTTTGCAGAGTCCGCGAGCTCCACTGCAGATTTCTATGACACGAAAGTGTGGATACAGAGGAAAATCTCGAGGGCTCAATTTGGGACAGTGTCACATGATTTCAGTAAACAAGGCTTCATTACATCAAAACGTTTCAAAATTTCAATAATTTGCCATTAGGGGGTGATCTCTATGAACCCATGAACCAGTGTCTTTGTGGATTTATCTGATCTCGAGACACAATCTCTCCATAAACAAACAAACCAAGCCATACAATTAAATACATATTATACAAACACTTAATATTTGTCTTAGATGATTCATTATGTGTGTTTAATTACACTTTCAATAAAACATTTTCAACTGGTTTGTAAAAGGTGTTTTTCCTGAGTTTTGTTGCATTTACACCATTCCAACCAGAGTGTGGCGTATCAAGCTCACAGACACAGTGGATCACTTTGCAAAGCTATTGGTTTATTCAAAGTTTCAAAAATCTTTGTTTCTACGATGGATTGGATAGAAGAAATGAACCAGAGAATATTCAGAGATGGTCTTATTGGGAGATACGAGGGTCCGCAGCTCTACCATTGGAGAAAGTGTAAAAGCTAACTTGGATCACGTGTGCCTTGACAACCAATCACATTACAGCCTTGATTTCATTGAATTTCGTTCAGAGTTGTGTGACAGTCAGTAGTGATGGGAAGTTCGGTTCTTTTCCGCGAACCGGTTCTTTCGGACAGTTCGATTCAATAAACCGGTTGAAAAAAACGGTTCACCGGTTCTTTTACGCTCCGACGTAATGACGTCATCCGCGATGACGTCGTCTATCGCGGGTCGGGATGAAAAAACTTAACACATTCAAATATATAAAGTCAGTAATCATAACATCAGTCAACTAAAACATTATAATCTGAAGCGTTTCTTACAATTTAGTTATGCATCTAAAGCATCCAAACACATGACATATACAGGCAGTGATGTGCAAACAAAGTTTTACAGTTATAAAGTGAATAAATTAGTCTTCATCAAAGCAGAAACCATGATCCGCTTACATTACGATTTATTTGTAATTAAATAAAATTACGTTTCGCCAGATTGGCCCCTCATTCGAGTCCTCATAGCATCAGTTGTCCTAGTTAACCGGTGCTCTGACAGTCATTACTGTTCTGTAGCTTTAGATCAACGCTCAATCACGCATGCGCAGTATCATCAGCTCACCGGTTCTCAAATCGGACACGTCCGAAAGAAGCGGTTCTCGGTTGTGTACTGATGATCCGAAAACCGTTGCAACCGGTTCTACTCGAGAACGAGATTGAAATTCGAGGACCGCGAGAGCGATTCAAAAGGAGTCGCTTGTTTGCTCTTTGATTACGTCATTTTTTATCTTTATATCACCTGTTTAGAAATTAAATAAGCTGTCCATGGATTATTTATTAAACAAATAAATGTTTCCAATCTTTAAAAAAATTAACTTGAAAGCACAACTGCACAACTTTCACTATATTGCTTTTTAAATAACATTAATATAGAAAAATAAATTTGTAGAACTATTTCTGAACATTAGTTTGATCTGTGTATTATGTTCATGTTGGCATGTAGTTTATTATGTACAGTATTATGTACAGTATTTTATGCAATCAATCTGCTATGGTGTATTTGGAAAAGCACAATAAACTTTTTGTATTTTGAATTAAGTCATAAACATATTTCCAGTACGTTTCATATTATCACACTGTCCGATGTTCAACAAAACTTGACTAACGTGCTTTTCGTTCTCTTGAAAAATTACACGCATGCGCAGTATCATCAGCTCACCGGTTCTCAAATCGGACATGTCCGAAAGAAGCGGTTCTCGGTTGTGTACTGATGATCCGAAAAAACCGTTGCAACCGGTTCCTGTCGAGAACGAGAACGGTGACAGGCCGTGTATGTCGTTCGTGTACGCCGCGCGCGCACTCATATCAGCTGCTCTGCTGCTCGTGCCCATCATCATCAGTTCTCTCTTCACAGCAGATTAAGTCAGTACTGTTGGATTAACTGAATAACTCCGGGATGTTGGTTTATTTCGAGAGATAGTGTCAGGCACGTCAAAAAGTGAGTAACTTTAGTAATTTGTGGATTCGTGTTTGCTAACTGGGGATGCGAACTGTTTGGAACGATTCAGACCGATTTGGTGAACTGGTTCGACCGGTTCACTGAAAAGAACCGGTTAAAAAGAACGATTCGTTCGCGAACAGGACATCACTAACAGTCAGTCACTGATTGCGGATCCCATAGAAATGAATGAGAAGTGCCGTAAACTGAATCATACCAGTCATGATGCAATTGTCCTTGACTTCCCTTATAAAAACAACCCTTTTTCAGTGTAAACTCTAAAAATAGATCAATCCAAATCTTATGGTTAAGAGCAAACATGTTGAAGATTAGCCAATGGGCTGTCAGGTGGTACAGTGGTCATGTGGTTCAAGTGGGAGCTCTCATAAAATTCAGAGTTTACAAGTTATAATTACGAGTTGAACATGGCGTGAACGCACCTTATGCCGCGTTCCAGGCAACCCGTAACCCGTGTTTTTCCAAACTTCTACCCGTGAAAGTGCACTGGAACAGCAGTCAAAGCCGTGACCGTGAACTCCTACTAGATAGATGTACTCCAAGTTACGGGTTCTGACGTCACATAGCCCGTGAAACAACAATGGCTGCCCCTACGAATGCGGTGTTTATGCAAGTGCACGGTAAAATAAAAGGTATAAGAGCTTCTCTTGCCTTATGCGCCGTTTTCCTCCTCTGTTTCCCTCAAATAAGCAAAGAGTAAGCACGGTCCGCCATGTTGGTTTGTTTACACTTTTACGCAGTTTGGCATGACTTTCCTGGAACGCTACAAAGTTGTGAGTCGTGATTTAAAGTCGTGACTTACGGGCTCAAAAACCTGCCCGGAACGCAGCATTATTTTCACCTCAAAGGCGGCGGAGCTGAGCACACACCTACCGATTATAACCACGGATACAGTGGTAGTTTGAAAATGTGTATCAGTCGGAGCGAACTTTTCCAGAAAGTTTGCTTTAGCAAGCCAGCCATTTCGAACTCCTGAAACAAACTCCAAGCAAATTCCTTTTTGGCCTAATTTTGTTCAAAATGAAGTCACCAGTTTATCCTTTGATTTTTTTTTTTTTGTTTGTTTGAAGTATATAAGGATATAAGGGATTGTTCACGCAAAAATAAAAATTATCACGAGTTACTCACCCTCAAGCCATCCTAGGTTTATATGACTTCTATCTTTTTTCAGACAAACACAATCGGAGATATATTTAAAAATATATTTGCTCTTCCAAGATTTATAATGGTAGTGAATGGGGGCCAGATTTAGATGCCCCCAAAAATTCATCCATCCATTATAAAAAAAAAAAAATAATAATAATAATAAATAAATAATTAAATCCATACTGCTCCAGGGGGTTAATAAAGGCAAAGCAAAGTGACTGTTTTTGTAAGAATATATCCATGTTTAAAACTTTATAAATTCAAATAACAAGCTTCCGGCATTCTGCGCATGTCAACTTGTGCCACAAGAGTAACCCGTAACGTGATGTATGACGCATGAATGTAGGACTATCGTAAACTTAGACGACTGTCAAAATAGGGCTGTGCAACAAACTCAAGCTCCTCTTCTCTTATATTGAAATCTTTCAACATTTCTCTTTAAAAATTATAATTTTAGACTTATTTGTGACTGGTGTTTTGTTTTGCTCTATCCTCTGCACTTCCATGCTCGTCATTACGTCATGCGTCGGGTCAGAGGTCACTCTTCTGCCGTAAATCAATGCGTACGGTCATCTGCCGGAAGCCAATTATAGTTAAAGTTTTCAATATGGATATTTTTCTTACAAAAACCCATCACTTTACTTCAGAAGGCCTTTATTAACCCCCTGGAGACATATGGATTACTTTTATGATGGATGGATGCATTTTTTTGGCTTCAAAATCCTAACCCGATTGTGTTCGTCTGAAAAAAAAAGATAGTCATATACACCTAGGATGGCTTGAAGGTGAGTAAATCATGGGATAATTTACATTTTTGGGTGAACTAACCCTTTAACAATAAAGTATTTACATACATTATTAGTGCATAGCAATCATTATAATTGAAATTGGAAAAGGAAAAAAAAAAAAAAATCACGTATCCTGTGTGCTGCTTTTGAGTTTCTGCTGATGAAAAGTCAGTCACTTAAAGGGATAGTTCACCCAAAAATGAAAATTGTCATCATTTACTCACCCTTATGTTGTTCCAAACCCGTATGAGTTTCTTTCTTCTGTTGAACTAAAAAGAAGATATTTGAAGAATATTGGTAATGGTAGCCATTGACTTCCTGTAGAAAAAAATACTATGGAAGTCAATGGCTACCATCAACTGTCTGGTTACCAACATTCTTCCAAGTTTCATTGGGTTAGGATGTGACCTAGGTAGTAGACAGCAAGCAGCAGCTCACTTCGTTTTGGAAATGAGCTTACAAGTCGGCCTCCATACCCAAATGAACGTGTCGGTAAAGACACTCACATCTGCTCCTTAAATATATTAATAAGTCCAGAAAAATGCAGGAACCCCTCGGTTTAGGTACACTGTTGTTATGACATGTAATCATTAACAAACAATTGTAATCAAGAATGTTTAAATGCCTGAACTTCTCTACAAATTCTAATCTAAATCAATGAGATTCAAAGCAATATGACATCAAAAATAAAACAGACACTGGAAGTATATATATAGAGATAGAGATATATAGATATATATATATATATACTCATTTATTTAATATTTAAACAGACTAAAAAGTTGTAAATACAACTTCTGAATGAAAGGCACAGTAAAATCAGACACAGCTGATATAATACTCAACTGAAACAGAAGTACAGTACAAAAGCGGACAGTTACTTATGCACGCAAAAAATCTCTCACGTGCCAACATCCAAAGAGGCCATCCCGGTCACCCGGTTTAGATTGGACAAGAGCAGAGGATCTTCAGTGATAATGGCTGATTGACACTTATTGCTTTGACTCTTCAGGGCCTGACCGGCCAGAACTCAAACATGGAAATAAAAAGATTAAAATCTTAATTCATTTCATTCATTTGCTCTGGCAGAAGCATCAAGTTGAAAGTGATTAGCTAGCTTTCAAAATCCATGCTCAATGGAGTGATGCTGTCAGTCAAGCGCTAGCGTACTTCATTATCTAACGCATACTCATTAGCATACTGATCTAATTCATTGGTCCACCAAGTGCAAAATCAAACCAGAGAGGGGGAAAAACAGCAGGCGGATGGCTCAAAGTTAAATGATCTTAAGTGTTAGAGACGTTTAATTAAATTTTGATTAATTCAATTGCAGAGCTGTGAAATTGAAATGTTAAGATGGATTTTAAAGATAGAAAGTTTCAGATGCACGTTCACACGTCGAGGAGTTAGCGCTGCATCACGCCATGTGCCGGTACATTATATATTTATAGTTAACGGCCAATTAGAGACCAGGACCGCTCTGATTTAATAGTGCCACGTAATTTGGATTCATTGTGGCCCTCTCTGGACTTTGCTTGATTAATACAAACACAAATCTTTGTAACAAGTCTAACCACATCCATGAATCCGCTCTGGGGTAATTCTGGCGGTTTGACTATGCTAAATTTTTAGCGAAAGGCTCTGCCCTTTTAGTTCAGAGGTTTGAGTTACATTGAACCAGACTCTTTGGTATATGCAAAGCAATTCCAACTCATTTCCCCTCCAATCTGCTCTAATTATGTACAGATTTCCACATCCTCTCTACCATCTCAAAATTATGCTTTGTGCCAAACTCATTCTTCCTGGAATGTAAGTGAATCAATTAGGCAGAAGACGTTCTCTAAAAAGTTTTGGACAGAGTTAATGCTTCCCAAGCTGCCTTTCCCAGTGTCACCGCTGCCTTTATTGCAAAATAAACCATTGAATAAAAGCAATGAACCAAAGACATTTCAATAATTTAAAGATTAATGTAAGAGAAACAAAATGTACACAACAGATTGTAGTGATGGACGAGTGGTCTGAAATATAGTTACAGAGAGACGGTTCTGTCGTAAGTCTAATGGGGATCCCCAAACCCTGAAGACATCGTCGGACATTGATGAGTGAACGTTGAGCGTTGACAGGCATGGACGGTCATTACCTAGCGGTACCGCTTAGCTGGGTTAAGTAATCGCGCAGTTCTTTAGCTGCCTGGAAGCGGCCGTACCGATTTTTGGGGTTGGCACACTCGTCCAACAGGGCTTCAAGCTGGCCGTCTTTGGCTATGTGTGGCGGGGGGTCGTGAAGAAGTCCACCGGAGCTGCCCCGCCACGTAGCATATCGCGAAAGCAGGTTTTGACAGATGGCGTAATAGTTGTGATCCACCGTGACCCGCGAACACAACATGTCTTTAGAGAAGGAAAGACAGGCCTCCTTGTCGCATTCCTCAAACTTGCTCTCGTACCAGACGTCGTAGTTCTCAGGCTTATCTAGAGGAAGATGACAGAAACAAGAGTAAAATTGCAGCAGTTGATGATTTGATGATGATTTGTATGTTTTATAGATTTTTGTAAAGAATATGACAAGTTTCAAACTAACTGGGTCAATAATATTATCTCATAATTTGGCAGCAGGTTTATTAGGCTGCTGTCACTTTAAGAACTGACACACAGATCCATTATACTGTTACACATGCGTTTTCTTTCTCAACTGTTTACATTCACTTAAAACATACTGACTGCATTTATGTGAATACTCGACAAGACCGGCATTTTGACATTATTTTGAGTGTATTCGACTGTTTAAGTGCAATAAGCAGCGAAAAAGAACTCAATTTAGTACTGAACGGTGGCTTTATGTGCATGATATATCGGCCACCATATCAGTATCAGCCGATATATATGTTAATTTTTAAAGGTGCCCTAGAATTAAAAATTGAATTTACCTTGGCATAGTTGAATAACAAGAATTCAGTACATGGAAATGACATACAGTGAGTCTCAAACACCATTGTTTCCTCCTTCTTGTGTAAATCTCATTTGTTTAAAAGACCTCCGAAGAACAGGCGAATCTCAACATAACACCGACTGTTACGTAACAGTCGGGATCATTAATATGTACGCCCCCAATATTTGCATATGCCAGCTCATATTCAAGGCATTAGACAAGGCAGCCAGTATTAACGTCTGGATCTGTGCACAGCTGAATCATCAGACTAGGTAAGCAAGAAACAATAGTGAAAAATGGCAGATGGAGCAATAATAACTGACATGATCCATATCATCATGATATTTTTAGATGTTTAGATTTTTAAATGTTTCGTTAGCATGTTGCTAATGTACTGTTAAATGTGGTTAAAGTTACCATCGTTTCTTACTGTATTCACGGAGACAAGAGCCATCGCTATTTTCATTATTAAACACTTGCAGTCTGTATAATTCATAAACACAACTTCATTCTTTATAAATCTCTCCAACAGTGTGTAATGTTAGCTTTAGCCACGGATCACAGCCTCAAACTCATTCAGAATCAAATGTAAACATCCAAATAAATACAATACTCACATAATCTGATGCATGCATGCAGCATGCATGACGAACACTTTGTAAAGATCCATTTTGAGGGTTATATTAGCTGTGTAAACTTTGTTTATGCACTGTTTAAGGCAAGCGCGAGCTCTGTGGGCGGGGAGCGTGAGCATTTAAAGGGGCCGCAACCTGAATCGGCGCATTTCTAATTATGCCCCAAAATAGGCAGTTAAAAAAATTAATTTAAAAAAATCTATGGGGTATTTTGAGCTGAAACTTCACAGACACATTCAGGGGACACCTTAGACTTATATTACATCTTGTAAAAAAACGTTCGATGGCACCTTTAATGTTATCAATATATTAAAGCCGATAAATAATGGACTATTTCCTTCAGCTGAGACGCTTCAGATGTGCACTGTACACCATGATGGTTTTGAATTGCTTGAAATATGATTGAAATCACTCCAAAAAGGAAAATACAGTTAAGTGCAACATGTGCAGTGCAAGTCTGTTATATAGGCTACATAAAATATAATGAGAACAAATTTGGATTTAGATTTATTGGCCAATATATCGGTTATTGGCTTTCAAATATAAAGAATTATCGGTATCTGTCAATTTTCATGCCGGTGCATCCCTACTGAAACCCACCTGCATTTGGCAGGTTGGCGAGTGTTAATGTCAAGCCCTGCATGCAGTGACTTGAAAGATACACATCATCTTGAACAAACATGTTTTTAATCACTGAATTAATGTTCATTTTGATATCTGAACAAAAAATATATATGTCAGGGTGATACAACTGTCCTGAGATCATAATGGAAAATTTCTTCTTAGATTATGTTTTAAACAAAACTGCTTCTGGAAAACTACCACATCTTGACAAATACTAAGTCTGCATTGACAAATTTCATGATTCGATTTTGATTCACAAGCTTGCGATTCAATTCCGATTCAAATCGTTATCGATTCATTTGAATATATAATCATGTACAGTTAATGGCAAATATTCTCAAGGAAAAAAAAAAAAAAAAAAAAAAAAAATTTCGGTTGGTGAAGGTTAAAAACTGCTTTGTATACAAACACTTAAATTACACGCAAGTTACAAGTTTTTTTTTTTTTTTTAATAATAATAAAATAATTAAGATATGTATAAAAATAAGTTATTTACTTGGTTACACTGCATGACATCCTTAGAGTCATTAAATTAAATTTGGTATAAAATAGTATAAACGTTTTTTAAAAACAATATGAAACCAACATGAATACAAGGAGGACATTTCTACTAATTTGGCATGTTTTACAATCTACAATCTTAAACAAGATTTCCTTTATGTTATTGACTCAATTGCACCTATTCTGCAACACGAAAGAACACATTTTACTTATTGTGTCTCTGCACAATTATATCATTAATTGATTTTTTTTTTAGGTTTGACATTTTGAAAAAAGAAAAAGTCCAGTATTTTTCATTTTAAAATTGAAAACAATTTTTGTTTTTTATAAATCATATTTGGACACACTCATTCAGTTCGAACACAATGAAAATATCAGTCGCTGGACCAAGAGAGCAATTTGTGACTTAGAAATTGCACAGAAGCAATCAGGTGGACATTTCTGAAGTACATCATGTTCCTTCCTTAATAAAGGGACACAAATTGGCCGTTTTCTCTACCCAGAAAACTGGCCACATACAACCTTCATCTCCACAATTATTTTTCAAGGACCTGGCAACCAGGGCAAATAAATAACATTCTCTATGATGAGAAACTCTTTGGAGTTGCATTAATGATCAAATTGATTAGAGTGAAACAACCCAGGAGATGCCAACCCCTAATCATGTTTGAGAACCTCAATGCACTCCTGCCACTCCAATGACTCAATCTGTGTTTCCGGCATCCAGCTCTGCCTCAGGCCCCAGAACACTGCCTAAACTCAATCTGAGACGCTGGACGCTGAGAGCCAAGATGAAGAGATGTCATTTACTCTGGGAGATGTCGGCCTGTGTGACTGATGTGTGATCTTCTCGCCTCTAATGCACAAATCTGTTACATACGTCTTTGCTGCAACATCAATTTAGTTTTTGTTTTTTAATTGTTTTATTTATTTCTTATTTGAAAATGAGTGTGTTTCAATAATTTCTGCTATGGTATTGAAATTGGTACTAAGAACCGTGAAATTTTTGCAGAAAAATGTATATTACGATGTAATGATGAACTATATGCTTTTCTCCACTTACGTTCAGCGTTATTCAGGATGCTAATTTTTTGAATACAGCTGACTCTGAGATGGTGAATGGGAACATGGTTTGTGTAACATTAGCAACATATTATTAGCTGTTTGATAACGTAATCAAGCAAAAGGCTAATCATAATAATTACTGTTATGTAAAAAACGATACCATTGTGTAGTGTTTACCTCAGTATGTTGACTGCGTGGATCTCTGAGCTCGTGTGAGTGAGTGGAGGTGGGGCTAATTAGCATATTCATAGATCTGCGCATAGTAAATGAAGCAAGGTACACCCTTACAGTTACTTTCAAGCTATTTTAAGGCATGACTTTTTTTTCACAGGAAAAAAAAAAAGTTTAAATATGTCATTTTGGTGAACAAAGATGAGTTTTAATAATAATAATAATAAAAAAAAATGACTACAGGGGGACTTTAAAAGAAAAAAAAAAATCTTCCTGGTTTGGCAAAAGTATTTCAAATTATTTAGATTACTCACATTGAATTACATTTTGCATAATGTTTTCTGTAATCTTTAGTGGAATACATTTTAAAAGTAACACTCCCAACTAACAGAAAGCGAATTTTCACACTGATAGTTTAAAAACAGCTGATCGTCGGGGCTGATATATCCTGTCAATCAAAAAAGGGGAAGGAAAATGCACTGAATTTGTGATTTGTGTAAAGAAAATGCTAACAAACCAGTTTGATGTTCAATATTAGTAATTATATGAATCAATAACATTCAAAGTTGAATATTAATTTAATCTTCAGAATTTAGTTAATGCATGTCAATATTAATTTGAGTAATGTGTTTCCAGTTACTCTGAAACAAGTTGATGAAATGGAGAGAATAACATTTTTTTTTTTTTTTTTTTTTTTTTTTGCATTTCATTAAATATAATAATTAAAAATATAATGATTAATTATTAATTATAATTATCATCAATTTAAAAGAAGGTATAAAAGGCAGAACCCCCAAACTATCGGTAGATATCACTCTGAATAATCAGCTATTTTTTGTTCATTGTATGCTGGTTCTTATGTTTTTTTTCTAAATCCAGTTTAAATGCCAACTTATTGATGAATCACAATTTTAAACAGTTGATTGTGAATGGCAGTCATTGTAATCAGACTCAGCAGGAAGTTTAGCATTGCATCAAGAATTTGACGTAGAAACACATTTCGACAACTGTGCCCCTTTGTTATGAACGAACAATTGATGGTACAAAGGCCAGTCAATTAGGCTGCAAGTTCCAGTGCACTATTTAAAGAGCACAAAGCAACATTGATCCGCAGATCCGTAATGAAATTATCTGCAGTGCTTTGGAGAGAGCCCAGCAGAAGTCTTGGAAACAGAATGTTTGTCTAGACCAGCGATGCAGGGAAGCCACAGCCTAAAATGAATTTCGATCTGAAGCACGGCTCCGCTCCACTGACGCTCACAATCACATTTGTCTCCTTGGCCTGCTAAAGATGATCTAGTAGCTTCCTTCCAGCCTGGCAATGGGCGGATGTCTTGTCCAGTCATAATACAGCACATATTAGGATGATGTGTTTGTAAAGACAAAAAGGAGAAGGGAAGAGAGGGAGGGGATTCAGAGGATGAGAAGAACCTGAATTCAGGCGAGAGAAATGCTCTGAATGCAGGTCATTCTCTATTTATTTTTTAATAATATTCAAGGTTAAACGAAACTGAAAGTTTTCTGTCGATAAAGGTATCCAAACAGTTGCTCATCTGTCTAATAAAGCACATAGGTTTCACAGACAGGGCTTAGATTAAGCCAGGATTAGGCCATTTTTATAAACGTACCTTAGAAAAGAAAAACATTAATGGTGTGCATCTTGAGACAAAACAATGGCACTGACAAAACATGTCTGTGAAACCAGGGGAATATATATTAAAGCGTCTTTGATGTTTCCATGGTTTCTACGGAAGTAAAATTGGAAATCGAGGGTAAAGCGGATTGACAGACAATGCAATTAAAATTGCTGATTTCTCTGGATTTAAATGTTGAAAACATTTGGGATAATTTAAGTACACAAGTCAACAAAATATATAACAGTGTTCTTGTGGTTTTTGAATATTTTAATCCAAAAATCTCACATATTGTGCCTTTAAAGAAAACTGGCCAGTGTTGCTTCTCAGGTTTATCTTGTTTTCAAGGTTTTTTTTATCAATTGTCTTTCTATTAGGGTTGTGCAAAACAACCAATTATCATAATCGACTAGTCAGTGTTGAGGGAGCCCTGTTTAATTAATTAGGCTGCGTCAGATCCACAAAACCCCATTCAGACACATTCTTTCAGGGATTTATGGAAACTAAGCACAACCATTCAATAGGGTAATCCAACAAATAAGCAGGCAAAATAACTATAACCAATTGTACTCTCAAGAGCGACTCATATTGAGATCGACACATCGCGGCTGCAGAATGATGCACTTCAATAATCTGAGCGCTCACTGGGTGATCAAAAGAGACGATTTGAAGTCTGACATTGAGTGTCTTCATTTATTGTTTTAGACGGTGTGTGGTGTTTTGATGGCTGTAGCGGTGCTGCTTTAAATTAGATTAAGTAAGAGATGAGAGGGTTTTACCGTGCTACAGCACGGCCTACTATCAGCAGGAAAACTCAGAAATTGCATCCCTTAATTATTTAAGAACTATGTCGCTGTAAAGAAGCACCAACACTAAAATATAAACTCACTAGTCGATCACACTAATCGACTAGTCGATACTGCACATCCTTTACTATCCCTACTAAAGTCAAATATTTGTGCCTGATAACAGCTGCATGATCTAGAACACTAAATACTCAAAATGTTCTATATCTGCTGCTCAAAGGTGTGTCCTAACCAGACGTGATGCCATGACACATGATAAAAAGTATTTTTTTCATGTTAAACAGAGTTTTTGTCCTAACTATCCGCAACAGCGACACGTGACAATTCTATTTTAGAAATTTTTCTGCGACGTCAAGGCTGGAACAACAACACAAAGTATGATCATGATAATCTTAGGCACTGTTTATGGGCTTTATTTAATGTTAAAAGCATCTAATGTGAGTTTGAATATCATTTTGTGTGTCTTTCTGAAATCAACAATGGACAATTTGCCTCAGATCTTCAAAATAAATGAAAGAAAATGTTCAAATTGTCAACCATTGCGAACAGACAAGTGTATTATATGACACAGATTGTTTCAGTTGTGTAAGTATTTTTAATAATATTAAAATAGTGTAATATTCATGAATTTGATTATGTACTTATCCATTTCGTTGCGAGTGCCGGGAGCTGAGCTTGCAGAGAGTACGCTCTTCTGATTGGCTGAGATTTCTGATTGACTTTACCGCGTCACATAGTAGAGCTGGGTATTGACACAATTTTCACAATTCGATTTCTATTCACATGCTTTCGATTTGATTCGATATTGATTATTTTGGATCAGTTACAGTATATGCCAAATTTTCTAGAGGAAAAAAAAACTACACATGGGAGTCAGTTGGTACTACTATAATAATATTGAAGGTTAAATTTAACTTATTTAACACTTAAATTACACTCAGTGATGCTTTTTTATAATAAATTAAAGTTTAGAATTACATAATCATATTTCTACTCCAATTCATTTTTTTGAAATAAACTTTGAGATCGTGGCTGTCATAACTGATTTAATCAAACATGCATTAAATATTGAAGAGCATTAAAAATTATAATGAATATGTAACGGTGCATAGCTATATTTATCAGAATGTTGCTCTCTAGAGCACTTTTCTAGCCGACTAATGAGTTTATGGTCACTGAATATGCTTTTCTAAGGTAAATGTGACGTTACGTGACATTGTTTACAAGACGTTTTATTTTATTGATGTCTTTCCGAGGTTGAAGCACTGATTGAGCGATTACACGAGACATGATACGGATTTCAGTAAGTTGTACTGTATATTTTAACATACCTTCAGATGTTCATGCATGTTTATTTCGCTGCAACTGGTATTAAAGCGGAGTAGAGGATGATCACATGCTTCTCTTTAACTGAGGCGCTAAAGCGATCTGTCACGCCACATTAAACAGCGCCAAAACGGTATTTATTTTTTGAATCTCATAATAAGATGGACGTCATTTGAAATCTGAGACTTTGCTTCATATCAAAAGTAACAAAGCACAAAGATTATTGTGATTTATTGGATGGGAGACGAGATGTTCTGTTCATTCATCAACTGAAAACAGACTTAGACTAATCGATTCTTGGGATTTAAGAATCGATATCGGTTTGTAAAAATGAGAATCAATATTTTTTTTACCCAGCCCTATTACATAGTCGTGTCTGGTGTGGACAGACAAATTGTTTGTGGAATCTTATCACATCACGTTCGGTTAGGACACGGTGTAACATATCGTATGTGGATTATTTCCATTAAATGAGGAAGAACATATATATGTATCTAGCTGTAAATAAGGTGCTACAGCATATCTTAAAAATATATATAACCCTGTGACAGAATAAATAACATAGACGAACCATACTTTGTCTTATATTTACTTCCGCTTCTATTTGTGCCTGAACGGACACATAAATGCAAAATAATGTTAAAATACACTTCTCAGCGAGTATCCATGTAAACGCAGTCACATACAGCTTACGTGAACGTAAACAATTAAGAAAATGGATGCATATCATTGTATTGGATCCGTGCATTCGGTCTTAAAGTGACAGCAGCCTAATATTCCTGCTGCTGTCTGATGTAAATGAAACAAAATACAAAGAGAAAATCAATTTTATAGCTTTAACAAAGATTAATTATATTTCTTATATGTTAAAGACTATGCAGAGTTATTTTACATTTCATTATTTAATCATTTAATTATTTCAGTACCTGAATAGTTAACTTCCTAGAACTGTTATCATATTGCATTGTCAGTTTTTTTTCCCCAATATCATGCAGTCCTAGTGCATCCGCACCTGTTGTGAATCCAGTGAACACTTTGCATGAGAATGTTTTCTATGCACAATAATTACAAAACTTAAAGGTAATTATTTGTGAATGAAAACCAATGTCCTTAAGCTAGCTTGAAACAGTGCTTTAGTACTATTTCAAAGCTGAGCTAAAACAATTTAAATTCATCCTCGCAGAGCTGTTTGACTGGTAAAAGGGGACACCCTCCCCTCGAGGGCTCACTCCCACTTCAATGACAGAGCTTCTTCTGTGAGGCTTTTGGCACCGCGACAAGTCGCCATTGAAGAAAGAACCAACTGGCGTCACTCTGTCCTCACGTGTGAGTCTCTCGCACACACACCCGCACATAGACATGTATTCTATCTCAGGCTTTCAGGAACAAACCTTGTTCCCTGAATGGTGTTCTATCTGCTGTTGGGAATCTCCCCTGAGATTTTGGTCACAAAACACAGAGGCACACGTCTCTATGCGCTGGTGACGTGCTCGAAACTCGCGGGCTGGGTTTATAACAGCACTTTCTGCGTCATTCTGAGTCCTACAGGTGTTTAGCAGGGATTATAATGCACCTTGAGTAAATGATTGTATGTAGAAACATCAGCACAACTGGTCACTACCTGGTCATTACATGCAAAAATTAATGAGAAATTATTGCTTTGTGTTCCCCCCATGACTTATCACAGCACTTACATATTGCTGCCCTATTGTTGGTTTGATTGCTTCTATTGTTCTCCTCAAGTTGCTTTGGATAAAAGCATCTGTTAAATGTACATTTAAATGAGTAAAAACAAAAAAGAGGCATTTATTTGAAAAAAATTACCTGTCATTTTAGAATTAATTTTATACTATTAAGTGTATGTATTAATATTTAGAATTTTATCTAGATTTTCATTTTTAATTTAAAATTTAGTGATGTGCTTTTGTTATTTGTATTAGTTTTTGTACTTTAATATTTCTATTTAGCTTTTTATTTCAGTTTTAGTAATTTTAGTACTTTAATATATTTTATTTCAGTTAGCTGCAAGGAGAATATTTCTAAATTTATGTTAGAAGTTTTAAAGTTTAAGTTTTCCACCTAATATTTGTATCTTATTTTATTTCTGCTTTATTCCAATTAAAGGATTAGTTCACTTCAGAATTAAAATTCCGTGATAATCTACTCACCCCCATGTCATCCAAGATGGTTATGTCTTTCTTTCTTCAGTCAAAAAGAAATTGTTTCACTAGATAAGACCCTTATTCCTCATCTGGGATCATGTAGAGCTCTTTGAAGCTGCACTGAAACTGATATTTGAACCTTCAACCCGTTGAACTGTTTTCATCAAAAACCTTCATTTCTTTTCGACTGAAGAAAGAAAGACATAAACATCTTGGATGACATGGGGGTGAGTAAATGATCAGGAAATTAACAAAAAATATTTTAGTAGTTCCAAACTTGTATGGTATGCATTTTTTTTTTGTCTGCCAATGTTGTTTTGGACCCCGGTGACTTTCATTGTAAGGACAAAAAAAAACATCGAATGTTTTTTTACAAGATGTAATATAAGTCTAAGGTGTCCCCTGAATGTGTCTGTGAAGTTTCAGCTCAAAATCCCCCATAGATTTTTTTTAAATTAATTTTTTTAACTGCCTACATAATTAGAAATGCGCCGATTCAAAATCGCGCGTGAAGCTCGCGCTTGCCTTAAAAACAAAGTTACACAGCTAATATAACCCTCAAAATGGATTACAAAGGTTCGTCATGCATACTGCAGCAGATTATGTGTATTGTATTATTTGGATGTTTACATTTGATTCTGAATTAATTTGAGGCTGTGATCCGTGGCTAACGGCTAATGCTACACTGTTGGAGAGATTTATAAAGAATGAAGTTGTGTTATGAATTATACAGACTGCAAGTGTTTAAAGATGAAAATAGCGACGGCTCTTGTCTCCGTGAATACAGTAAGAAACGATGGTAACTTTAACCACATTTAACAGTACATTAGCAACATGCTAACGAAACATTTAGAAAGACAATTTACAAATATCACTAAAAATATCATGATATCATGGATCATGTCAGTTATTATTGCTCCATCTGCCATTTTTCGCTATTGTCCTTGCTTGCTTACCTAGTCTGATGATTCAGCTGTGCACAGATCCAGACGTTAATACTGGCTGCCCTTGTGTAATGCTTGAACATGGCTGGCATATGCAAATATTGGGGGCGTACATATTAATGATCCCGACTGGTACGTCACAGTCGGTGTTATGTTGAGATTCGCCTGTTCTTCGGAGGTCTTTTAAACAAATGAGATTTATATAAGGAGGAGGAAACAATGGAGTGATGTACTGAACTCTTGTTATTTAACTATGCCAAGATAAATTCAATTCTTGAATCTAGGGCACCTTTAAAACATTGTTAAAATGACTATTTTGTGTTCTGCAAAAGAAAGTAAATCATACAGGGGAACAACATAACTGAGTAAATTACAGATTTTTTATTTTATCATTTTATAGGTATAATTTTATGTTATTCACAAGGATGAACGACACCACAGAAGTATCATAGAAGTAGTCTGTATGGGTCTGTGCACTATATTCCAAGTCTTTGTGTGTAGAATAAACCAAAATACTGATGCATGGTTAAAGAAAGTCTTGTGTTTTCAATTTACTATTTGACTTGTTGCACAGAATCACTGACTGATTCATTCAAAATCAACATGCCCAGTGATCTAATGGCAGCAGTTAACATCTCAATGGAGAGAATCACTTAAAATGTTGGTTTGTTCATACACAAAGCAATCGTATATGACTTCAGAAAACTTGGAATTTAGCAGTAGCCCATATGGCTATATGGACTACTTTTATGGTATGTCTATGGTGCTTTGGGGTGTTTTTTTAATCCTAGAATGCTCCAGTTCACATTCATTTCAATTGCATGGGGAAAAACAATCAATAGATTAACAAAAAAAAAAAAAAAAAAATATAATATATATATATATAATATATATATATATATATATATATATTATTTTTATATATAATATATATAGTAGGGGAACAATTCTCACATTTAACTAGTTGCTTATTATCATGAATATTACTACAATATTGGCTGTTTATTAGTACTAAAGCACATATTAATGCCTTTTTCTGCATGACCATATTCTACATCCCTTAATCCTACCCCAACCTAAACACTACAACAACTACCTTACTATTAATAAGCCGTAAATTAGGAGTTTATTGAGGCAAAAGTCATAGTTGATAGTGAATATGTGTTCCCCATACTAAACCTATATGTCTAAGAAATGGTCATCAGTTCAAAAGTTCATTTTTGTACACATATTTATGTGTATTGTATACATGGGGGAGCAAATTTGCAGGTAGGATGCAGCTGTCACTGTGGTAAATCAACTCTGTGTGCAGATAATGAGATTTACTGTACATGTAAGAAAGGGGAAAATCTATTTTACTTACTCTGTTTGATCAACCTCTTGTCGGCCACCACAACATTCTCCGCATCCACCACAATGACCTTCCCGTCCCGCGGGCCCACGGCGAAGTTATCGAAGCTGACGTCCAGCAGGTAGAGAGCAAAATCGAAGTCGTTGTTGGTGAGCTGCTCAGCAATGTCCATCAGTTGCTTGGCCAGGTCTACTCTCTTTTCCCAGGGAGCATTGAAGAAACTCCACAGCTCCTCGCCCACGTAGTTCACTGCCACCATTCGCCCGCAAGCACCCAGGTACTTCGCAAACGGCCAGCCTTCGTCTGAAGGGAAACTCTGAGAAAAGCACACAAGGGAACGATTTGGAGTTTATGCTCAATAACAGTTAAAAGACCCTACTGAGTGAGTTTTCGTAATTCCCATTGTACCCCTTCAACAAACATCAAGTTGAAATGAAAACGTTTCTTCGGCCAAACTAAGTTGGCTACTCCATATGAACTTTTATAGAACA
The DNA here is from genome assembly GCA_028476615.1 of Culter alburnus. Lineage (NCBI taxonomy): Eukaryota > Metazoa > Chordata > Actinopteri > Cypriniformes > Xenocyprididae > Culter > Culter alburnus. Next base: position 167,958 of record JAOTNS010000274.1, on the reverse strand, counting down.
ACAGTAAATTGGACTATGGGGAATTGTGATTGGTTTCAATGCTGATGGCAATGCTTCTGGTGTCCAGATGACGGAATTGAAATGTTTTGAGATGAAAGCTAACAGCTCTGGTAGGAGGGCTACTTGAAGAGGGGGAAAAACACAGCATCAATTGCATGCAAAACAGCAGGTTATTATTTTAATATGATGCTTGTTTTGTCTGACTCACATCGAGGCAGGAAAATCGTGGATGCTGGGGAGGCATCTGTCAGTTGTGACTTTACATTTCTAGCCTCTTCAGATATAAACAAATGAGGCAAGTAAAGCAGCTGTACCCCAGTAACAGGGTTGGTCTCTCAGGGCCTTGAGTGGGGCACGTCTCATTACAGCTTCTCTGTCTATTCCATCTACCGCGGCATGGAAGAGCAGAGTCAATTCGATATGAAAGAGCACAAATTAGAGCTAAATAAAAAGGAAAAACCAAATACATTCACTGTCCAGGACACACAATCTGTTTTATTCAATCAGACTGCCACTCTATTCTAATGATTCATATTTGAAATGAACAAAACCTCCGTCTTGTTTTGCTCTGGGAACTTACAGTTGATATTCAGCAATAATTTCACCTGCTTTTTTTTCCCGAGCTCCTCAAATGACTCACACTAGCTTCATTGATATTGACAGACAGCGCTGCGCAAGGGGAAAAAGGCGTACAACTGCAACTGGATTCCCTTTTATTTCACAGTCAGAGAAATTTAATAGTCTAGATTAATCTGCCTCAGAATCTGGTTAAAGTTTAATGTAGAGTCTCATTAATATTTCACTATACACATATTATTTAAAAACATACAATCAGTAAAAGGACGCAGAATAAAACGTCTGCAGTTCAGTCTGAGAGCTTTTTTTGTTACGCACTTAGTAATGAAGAACGGGAGAACACAAATGGAGCATTCAGAATAGCATACTACCATACTATGCGTGTCATTTTTGCAGTATGAAGTGTTTTTTGCACAATATCTTATCTGGGTATTGCATGCAAAAAGACAATTGAGTTAATACTGAAGTTTGGGGTGATGGCAGTACCCACAAGATGCAATTGGATCTCAATAATAGTGTCCAACATCAATAATAGTGACCGAGTTACAATGCTCAAAGTTCAATGCAAAGGGAGATATTTTCTTTTACAGAAATCGCTCTAATCGAGCTTCTTCCTGGGTTGGTGACATCACAAACCCTAAAATTTACATAAACCCGCCCCCGAGAACACACAAAGGGGGCGGGCAATGTTGGGCTGCTTTAGAGAAGAGGAAGAGTTGTTGTAGTAGAGTGTTGTTGTCATGCCGTCATTTTACGCCGGACTGCTTCACAAACGAGGGTCAATTCAACACAAAAGATGAACATGACGGCACATGCTAGTGGATGAGTTGAATCAACTCCACAGCAACTACATCAATTTATCCACTAACCATTCAGAAACGTCCAGTTTCATTCTAAAAGTTGTGACTTCTTCCTGAGTCTCTCCATCAGTGTCGACTCCGGTTTGAACAATGTAAGGCTGAACACTTCGTCATTTTGTCTGCGTGAGATTCTCCAGCTCTGTTGTTGTTGAGCTGTTAAAGCTCCGCCCTCTTCTGGAAAGGGGGCGGGAGCAGCAGCTCATTTGCATTTAAAGGGACACACACAAAAACGGCGTGTTCTTGCTCACACCCAAATAGGGGCAAATTTGACAAGCTATAATAAATGATCTGTGGGGGATTTTGAGCTGAAACTTCACAGACACATTCTGGAGACGTCAGAGACGTATATTACATCTTGTAAAAGGGGCATAAATGGACACCTTTAATAGATAAAATAATTTTGACTCACTATTTGATTGTACTACCAAGTCACATACTACCATGTCCAATTGTGTACAAAATCTTTGATGTTTTATCTCAATTTCCACAAAATTGTAAAAATGCTAAATATTCATAATTATTTGGTCATTGAAATAAGCTATGTAGCCCACTACTGAATGAACCAGTCGTGTGACCAAATGACCAAACACATTACATTTCACTCGTTCTCACATGAACAATGTCATTGTCCCTCATCAGTTCCGTCTTGTCGACCCCCTTCTTCGTCTTCCTCTCCATCTGTCTTTCTATCAGCAGTGTACACACAGAGGCTAGACAGCTTTGATGTTGCATTAAGCCTTTGACTCTTTAGCCGTGGCCTCTAAGAACGGACAGATGAGATAAGACTCAAACTATCAGGCCGCGCTCCAGTTAGACCAACAAATCCACACGGTAAACAAAACACACACTCCCCTCTAATCAGTGCTAAACCGTGCCAACAATTTCTACAAATCCAATTTGCTCCAAAGCACTATAAAATGGAGAGTGCAATAATAACAATATTATCCCACTCTGATATTAGTAATTAGCGCGAAGCAGAGCGGAAGCGGGCATGCAGTCTGCGAGTAAGAGCGGTCAATACTCTAAGAGGACTGGGTCAATCAGCAGAGAACAGCCCAGCCTCAAAACGCTGCTCACTCCCAGCACACTTCCTGTGTTTGTTCGATCAGGGGCTCTCCAGAAGGAAGGGGGAGAAATCCACGGAGAGGGGAGGAATACACCTCCCAAACCTCAAAGAGAAGGATTTGAATAGAGAAACAGCATGCCAATAGCTTTTGTGTTGGGCTTTGTTGAAGTCTTGCTCTGTTAATGAGGGTTAAGGGTGGCCTTTACCAAAGAAAGACATGTGTAAGGAGGCCTGGAGACTGTTTGGCATTACAGCATATACAGGCACATTTACATAGCTTAGTCCATGCAGCAGCAGCTGTCAGTCTGGGACTCATTAAACTGATCAAAAGTGACAGTAAAGACTTGCGCCTGAAAAAAGATTTTAAATAAATGTTCTTTTTAACTTTCCATTCATCAAAGAATCCTGGAAAAAAATGTATTGTGGTTTTCACAAAAATATTAAAGGATTAGAATTAATTTCCTGAGTCACCGGGGTCCAAAATAACATTGGCAGACATTTTTCAAAATATAATTAAAAAAAAAAAAAAATGCATACCATACAACTACTAAAATATTTTTTGTTAAAGGATTAGTTCACTTCAGAATTAATTTCCTGATAATTTACTCACCCTCATGTCATCCAAGATGTTTATGTCTTAATTTATTTTTGACTGAAGAAAGAAAGGTTTTTGATGAAAACATTCCAGGATTTTTCTCCATATAGTGGACTTCAATGATTAACAACAGGTTGAAGGTCCAAATGTCAGTTTCAGTGCAGCTTAAAAGGGCTCTACACGATCCCAGACAAGGAATAAGAGTCTTATCTAGCGAAACGATCGGTCATTTTTTTTATTTTCAAATTATATACATTTTAAAATCACAAATGCCCATCTTGCACTAACTCTGCGATGCGCCACACATTACAAAATCATGTTGGAAAGGTCATGTGTGACGTAGGCGGAAGTACCGATCCTGCGTTTACAAAGCAAACATGCAAAGACCAAGTCAAACGCCCTTTACAAAAAAAGGTAAAACAATGACGTCGGCCACTTATGAAGTTGGAGGAGAAAATGAGATGGAGTTTTTCGCCCTACCGCGGTACTTCCGCCTACGTCACGCGTGACCTTTCCAACGTGATTGTGTAATGCGTGGCGCATCGCAGAGCAGTGCAAGATGAGCATTTGTGGTTAAAAAGTATATACTTTAAGTATATACTTTTTTTTTTTTTTTTTTTTTAGAAGATGGCCAATCGTTCCGGTAGATTCCTCGTCTGGGATCATGTAGAGCTCTTTGAAGCTGCACTGAAACTGACATTTGGACCTTCAACCCGTTGAACCCCAGTGAAGTCCACTATATATGGAGAAAAATCCTGGAATGTTTTCCTCAAAAACCTTCATTTCTTTTCGACTGAAGAAAGACAGACATAAACATCTTGGATGACATGGGGGTGAGTAAATTATCAGGAAATTTGAATTCTGAAGTGAACTAATCCTTTAAGCAGCATAACTGTGTTCAACACTGATAATAAGAAAAAGTTTCTTAAGCACCAAATCAGCATATCACAATTTCTAAAGGATCATATGACACTGAATACAGAAGTCATGGCTGCTGAAAATTCAGGTTTGCCATCACAGGAATAAATTACATTTGAAAATATATCCAAATAGAAAACATTTTAAATCAAAGTTTCACAATATTACTTTTTACAATATTTTTGATTGAATAAAGACATAATCAATCATGACAACTCTAAGTAGTTTTGGTATGTTAATCAATGTAAATGTATTGGGTCTTGATTGACTAGACCTGCTATGCATGCTGCTGCAGAGCAAGTATAGACTTGCGGTAAAACTTTAGTATAGGGAACACATATTCACTATTAACTATGACTTTTCCCCCTCAATAAACTCCTAAATTTACTGCATATTAATAGTTAGTATGTTAGTTGTTAAGTTTAGGTATTGGTAAGATTAAGAATGTAGAATAAGGTCATAAAGAATAAGGCATTAATATATGCTTAATAATTACTAATAAACAGCCAATATTCTAGTAATATCCATGCTGATAAGCAACAAGTTAAAAGACCATAAAATAAAGTGTTACCAGACTTGCTACTGCCATTAGATACACAGTAAGATATTTTGCTGTTGCATGAATAGACATTCATAAATCCCATAGCAAATTTTGGCAGGTAAAGCTGGGGGAGGTGGAGGGTTCAGGGCTGATTATATATATTATATTATATTATATTATATATGACTATTTAAATGTTGAGCAAGCAATCTCATTGGCTCCTAAATCAGCAAAGGTCAATCAGCTTGTGTCACAAGGTAATGGTGACATAGCTTGCATATTGCATGCAAAGTTTCATGACTGAACTAGATATTATTATTAATATTATAAGAGCTGTTGGTAGAATGATGTTATGACTAAAAATTCTTCTCTCATATCTTAAACGTTGCCATTGTCATAATGATTAGCACGTTTTTTCTCTCTGCTGGTTATCAGAATCAATGTTTGAATGCAATATACTGCGTCAAAATAACAGTGAATACTGTAAAAATATGAAAAATACAGATTCAAAACCATATTTACGGTCTTTCATTTTTCACAATTCACCCATTTTTGAACGACGCGCCTAGCAAACATTGAAATAATTGGGGAATAATTTAGAAAAAAGTTCAAGTAATTAATCGTGTTCAGTCCATGAAGAGCTGAAAAATGCTCTGCTTATTTGACGTTCCCCCAGTGCACTTAAAACCCTAATCCAGTATCCAGGAGTTATTAACGTTACCGATGAGGCGTTGAAGTGGCAAAATAAATTGGAAACTGGGGTCTCATTTAACGTTGACTAAACTTTAATATTAATAAAACGAGGTGCTTGGGTGGAAATCTTTCCCTTTATCTTTTTTTAAGAAGCATGCTTATGAGAGAGAGAGAGAGACTTCTGGCATTCAGAAGTGCTGAGGGAGCACAACTCCACCTGAAGTGATACAGTGGCCGCTCAGAATCAGTGCGAAATTTCCATTCCTATCAAGTTCCTTTCTCACCTCTGATGTAGTTTATGTTAAAAAGAACCAAATTCAATCTTAAAAAATAATCTTATTTTTTCTGAAACTCACTTAAAAGTTTATTCAAGGTTTCTCACCAAAAAAAAAAAAAAAAAAAGGTAAAAGACTTCAAAAACAATCAATCAGCACTGGTTATTGGCAAAAATCCACACCAGTAGTTTTTCCTGTGTTGCGCCCATCGCTGGAGCGGCTGAGAAGGGTTCGTTGTCACAGTACGAGAGCGGCCTCTAGAGGCGAAATCACTGATGCCTTGTGGAGTTTGTTTTGACACGTGAGACTGCGCACTGCACACATCGGGACACTTCAGAAATGGATTTAAAACAGACAACGAAACGGTATGTATACAGTACATGTTGTCATACCATTAAAGTTGTTGACTAGATGCTGCATTATGGTATCAGTTTTCCATCAAAAGTATTGCAGTCATGCATAAGAAAAAAAAATAACTGAATCAAAAATTTAAGAATTTAAAAATATAATTTTACTACCTTTCTGGACCTGGAAAGTGGTCATTAAATTGCCGTCTATGGAGGGGTCAGAGGGCTCTGGGATTTCATCAAAAATATCTTTTTTATTTGTGTTCTGAAGATAAAAAAGGTCTTATAGGTGTGGAACAACATGAGGGTGAGTAATGACAGAATTTTCATTTTTGGGTGAACTAACCCTTTAAGTATTTGTGACTAATGTAAATAGTTTACTTTGGCTAAATGTCACACGTTAAATTAATGAACCTGTAAATGGTAAAACCAAGAATATGAAAAAAAGAGAACAAAGAAGAGAGAATGAGACCATGTGCCCAGCGGATCTCTAGAGAATCACACCCTGCTCAAAATGAAACGGCCTCAGACAAATGGCTTTTCTCCAGAGGAGAGGATGAAAAGAGTAAACCTGCAGTTTTTACAATGTCATGCCCTTCCCAACAGCTTCTCACACAAGAGCAAGTCTGTTGTGTGCGTTTTGTTTGTAAGAGATATCTGCTGGTCAGATAATTATTTGGTAACACTACATGTGCAGAGTCAGATGGCGGAAATCACAATGAATGATCAACAGTAAAGATGGAAAAATTTGTGTGCAAATTTAACTAGTGGCACTGCATGCGTATTTATATCTCGCAGACTAAAACATTTAGGTTTCTGTGACATTTATTCTATTATATGCGTGTTGTTTAATGAGCTTTTTTTTTTCTCTCCATAGTGCATAACGTTTATGGTTATACTCCCAACTCTAAATACCAAAGGTATTTCCATTTTGCAAAAAGGTTCATCCTGACAGCAAGCGAATCCCTATTAAAGATCAAACACTTCATAAAATGAGTGAGTGCATATGTGCATTAACCATAGACTGCAACAGAGAAAGGGAGCGCAATAATTTGACCTAAAATATTAATTTTGATAAAATATTTGTGGGTTTAAAATTCTAGGCTACACGTAATGAAAGTAATTATATTTTTATGAGAACAGTAACTGTAGTTGGATTACAACATGTAATGAAATATGAATGTAAGAATTTCCACACATTTCCTGGAGAAACAACAGCCAGTAATGAACACTCTACCTCTTACATGTTCATTATTTTGTGACCGTTTCTTACAGAAAAGAGAATATAAAACCAGCCTTTTTATCTGATTAATCAAAGGAATAATCTAAAGATTATTCGATTACCCAAATAAATGTTAGTTGCAGTACTTCACATAGCTCATGCATTTTCTAGATGTTTGCTACAAGACACTTGAGAATCAATGATGTTTACGATATTGCTGCTATCAAGTATTTTAATAATACATATTATATGTGCATATAAAAATGTGACTAAAAATGATCAGATTTATGGTGGGGCTAGTGGAAAATGTCCTTGTTGTTAAGCCAGGTTGACATTCTCCTTAAAACATCAATGGCGTGTTAGACTAAGAAATGTATTTTTAAATTCAAGTACATTTTCTAAACATATGTAGATAACCATTATGTTGGCATTTGTTTTGTCACACATTTATTTTGATACTTAAATTTATAATTGTCTTAAAAAAAGAATCTGAATGATAGTATTAACAGAATACATTAGTATTTTAAATACAGTTGTTGTTAACATCCTGGACGGACATATACTGTAGTTGAGAATAGTCACTTAAACCACAATTCCCATGGAACTCCAATTATGATGCTGTTGTGATGTTACATAATGTATTATTTGTTTAACAAGGTTTGCTCAAGCAGTTAAACAAGGAGGATTGCTGGACAGCTAGATGTAAACTCATGATTGGCTCTCGGATACGGCTAGAGAGTGTGTACCGAAGTTCAAGACTGCCTCGTGATACGTGACTAACATGCCTTTTAATTATTCCATATGAAATGCAAATATAGGTAAAATGTCAAAGGTGAAAATGGCTGGAAATATCCTCTGATGTTTAATTTAACAGTACGGCACAAACATCATTACAATGCTCTCGTTAGTGCTTCATCTTGTCCTGAACTGGATCAGTCACAGAATTAATTTGTTTGCTCAGTAAAATGTTCATCACAAACTTGTTATTGGCTTGTCTGACTGCCTTGCAATGTTGCAGTTATATTGACCACCTGCTTACCCAATAAATGACACTGACTGAGTCCCAGTACTTTATCTTTCTAGTTTTAACCTTCTCCTGTGTCACCCACAGTTCTTTATTAAACACACTTCTATAACAAACATTCATGCCAAAGGTAGATTTTCTGTTGCATAGACCACTGGAAAAACAGGTGTACAATGTATATAGGTCCTAGGCATGGGCACGAGTACTCGAACGTGACCAGAATTCCTAATTGAATATTGCGGCATATTGGACGGTACATGAGGTCTGACTGGTTAATGTTAGGACAGCATGCCATCCAGAAACTACAGACCACAGAACTAAAGTGAAACTATGGCTTTGAAAGCGCGCAGTGATGCCTTGAATCAGTTTGATAATGAAAGTGCAACTTGGACAAGTCGCACTTGCACTTATGAACAACCGACTTTAACAACTGACTTCGCAACTTGACTTGGACTTGTGAACAACCGACCTGCGACTCGAATTGGACTTCTGAACAACCGACCTGCAGCTCGACTCGGACGTCTGAACAACTGGCTTTGTAACTCGACTCGGACTTGTGAACAACCAACATTGCGTCTCAACTCGGACTTCTGAACAACCGACCTGCGACTCGACTCAGACTTCTGAACAACCGACCTGCAACTCGACTGGATGAACACCGACCTGGACTGACTCGAATTGGACTTCTGAACAACCGACCTACAACTCGAATTGGACTTGTGAACAACCGACCTGCGACTCGACTCGGACTTGTGAACAACCGACCTACAACTCGAATTGGACTTGTGAACAACTGCGACTCGACTCGGACTTCTGACTCGGACTTGTGAACAACCGACCTGCGACTCTCGGACTTGTCTGCGACTCGGACTTGTGAACAACCGACTCGACTCGAACAACCGACCTGCGACTCGGACTTGTGAACAAACCTGCGACTCGACTCGGACTTCTGAACAAACTCGACTCGGACTTGTGAACAACCGACCTGCAACTCGACTCGGACTTGTGAACAACCGACCTGCGACTCGAATTGGATTTCTGAACAACCAACATTGCGTCTCGACTCGGACTTCTGAACAACCGACTCGAATTGGACTTGTGAACAACCGACCTGCGACTCGACTCGGACTTGTGAACAACCGACCTGGACTCGACTCGGACTTGTGAACAACCGACCTGCGACTCGACTTCTGAACAACCGACCTACAACTCGAATTGGACTTGTGAACAACCGACCTGCACTCGACTCGGACTTGTGAACAACCGACCTGCGACTCGAATTGGATTTCTGAACAACCAACATTGCGTCTCGACTCGGACTTCTGAACAACCGACCTACAACTCGGACTCTGCGACTCGACTCGGACTTGTAACTTCTGCGACTCGACTCGTACTTGTGAACAACCGACCTGCGACTCGACTCGGACTTCTGAACAACCGACCTGCGACTCGACTCGGACTTCTGAACAACCGAATTTGTGACTCGTCTTGGTCTTAAAGACAGAGACTCGTGAAAAACACAAGTCATTTTGGTACGGCATTCCCCTTTACTATCCAAATGGAAGCTGCGTGTTGCACAGTTGTCAAAGGCTTGCTCACTGTCCATTTTTCAAGAAGTACACGATGCCCCAAACCCATGTTCCCCCACAAAAACATTGATTGTGCATTATTAATAATAACAAGAAGTTATATCTCATCATATTTTCATCAACAGTATGTTTTAATTAAAATAGCTTAATTATCGTAATGACGCGCATAAACCCTAGCTCATAGCAGTAAAACATATACTATAATGAAATATTAATGATATTTATACACAATTTGTAATACACAATTATACTTTTAATAGCCATCAATGCAGAAATACACTTTTTGCCAGCAGAAGTGTAGTTACGACACCTACCAGTCTAGGCTAGGGTGCGGGATAAGTTCAATATTTAGAATTAGGGATGTCATTACCTTGGCATCAAGATAATAGCGTTCACCAAAATAGATGTTAGCTGCAGCCCTAAACTGAAGCTTAAACAGTCTCATTACAGACAACAGTAATTAGCATCCATCCCTCCCAGTGTTTCACGTGTAACCGTCACTAACCACCTTTCTCATGTAAAACTCTTTGCCAGGGTGTGGTGAAATTCTCCACATTTTCTCCAGTCGTCAATCCCACAACAGACATGTCAGGACAAGTGTCTAGCACTGATTCAGATGAAAAGTGACGTAAAGCTACAGTAAATGGAAAAAAAAAAAAAAACGTGTTGGCTGTGAAACATATTACACAGTCTGATAAGCCAATTTAAAGGGCTGCTGAGGAAGAACTAAACATAAGTTGTTTTGTTCTTCACATTAAACGGCTGCCCTTTTCCCTCAAACCCCATCGTTGACCTACAGTCCGCCACGCAGGCGTGGAAGCAGAACAGCCCCCGTCTGGCATTTTGCTTGGCCATTAAATTTTAAAACCGAGTCAGTCTACAGAGAGAACTCGTCCCTGCAGGGTGTCGTGCTTATTCTACTGCTTGGCAGACTTTTCTACACCCCTTCCCCCAAAATCTCCCTCTCTGCATCCCATCTTGAGCTACAGACCACCAATCCACCAGCTGAGGACAAGAACGAGTGAAGAGAGATATAAAGGTTTAGTTCTGTATACTCAGTCTGCTGGGTGAGCAAGCACAGGCAACTGAGGTTTTAGAAGTTCATGTAAGAATGACACAATGGGTGATGCTCACTTGGTAGGCGTAACTCATTATTTTAAAGCACATTATTTTGATTAATAAAATAAAATTATATACTTTTTAAAACTACAAATGTTCGCCTTGGTACAGCTCTGCGATGCGCGTCCGCAATAAGGTTGTTCACAAACTCATACGTCAAGTGTGACCTTCCCAATGTGCTTTCATGATACCTATTTTTGCAAGTGTGGAGAATAAGTGCTGTCCACACATTGACTAGTCATTGCTGTATATTAGTATTTCTGTCAGTTTATTGTTTAACCCTCACTTGAATTAGATGGAGAAAAATCCTGGAATGTTTTCCTCAAAAACCTTAATTTCTCTTCGGCTGAAGAAAGAAAGTCATACACACTACTTGGATGGCCTTGAGGTGAGTAAATAATCAGAAAATTTTATTTTTGGGTGAACTATTCTTTTAATTGAAGATATACTCTCTGAAAATAATGCAATTTTGCTAAATCTAAACATTGTGAATAAGATGCATTACCTAAATAGTATACAAAAAAATCATAATGGTATATGAGAGAGAGCTTCTACAGACACATACATCAATGTTTTCAAACTCTGGTGCTCATGATAGATCTGTCTTTAAATATGTAATTCCTACAAAACAATTCCTCTATGAAGAACCCAAACAGGTATTATATCATCCAACTGTAATGCTCTATACCAGAGTTGGACAACTCTGACCCTCAAGATCCACTTTCCTGATCAGGTCATCAGGATTTCATTGACTTTGATCCATACACATGCAAACTCTTGAGACCAGAAACGCAAACGCATGCAAAGAAATTTCACATTTTAGAGCGTTCTTGGGAATTCGTATCACGTGAAGACGTGTGGCCAAAGACTGAATCATCACTGCATGACCTCTTGGCTGAATTGAAAGGACACACATTTTTTGCAAAGTGAAATTTTTTTTTTACTTTAAATTAGGGTTGTCCAAAGTACTTCGATACCAAGTCGGTACTGAAATTTTGAAAATGTGACGATACCAGCATATCTGTAGTACCAGATATACAGAGTACCGGGTATATTCGGTACCCACTGATAGGACCGTGCAGGTATTTTATGTGAATATGACAAGAGTGAAGCACAATGCTTTGTTTACATAAGAATTAATAGATTAGCAATTAAATGTTAAATCGCAGCCATGGAAACATTTAGATTCATGACGAATGAGAGAGGTACGTAAATTTAAGCTTTCTCAGCTTTGTATTCTGTTTTGCGAATTGCAATCCGGTCACCCGATTATTAGCAAATTTAACAATATTCTATAGTTATTCCACTGGACATAGAATCTCTTGTTTCTTTTCCCAAATCTTCACTTACGTCTCACCCATTTTCGCAGGGGTTTATAAACGATTCTTCCTTTGGTTCACTTTTAATAAGGCCTATTATATTCATATTCTTAAAATAGAAAAAAAAACACTGTAAGACAGTAATCTTTTTGCATGCACGTCAAATTATATTTAACACAGTTTGTGCTTGTTATTAGACTTGATAAAGCATGTCGAGTTTATTTGTATAGCGCGTTCCACACATGTCAGTGATTTTAGTTTTGCTTTCTCTGGCAGCGCAAAATCAAACATAGCCTAAATGTCTTGCCACTGCGGAAGACAAAACTCACTTAATTTAATATTAAAAAATAAAATAAATAAATGGTTAAATAAAATAGTTCCAACAGATTTTGCTAGGGTACAGAAATTGGTAGACCTACCAAGAACCGTAAAAGTTTTAATGATATCGCTGGTACGGACTACTGGAATTTCGGTAACGTGAAAACCCTACTTTAAATGTTATAAAAAATAAACTGTAGAGTGTGATGTCGCATTACGACCGTTCCAGTGTCCATGCAAATTTCGCAGGCTCAAAGTCTAGTGTGACCGCAGCTTTACTAGAAAGTCACAGGCAAGTCAGAGTTGGAGCTAAACTCTACAAGAAGTTGCCCAGCCCTAGTCAATACTACGCATTCAGAAAACAATGTGCAAACACAGTGGCTTAAACAACATCAGCTCATTGGCAATTGCTTGGTTATGTCTGAAACCCTTTCATGTTGTTTTTTTAAGCTCTCTTATTTAAAAAAAGGCCCTGCCCTCATTTGACTCCACAATCCAGAGGGAGCTTTCGGAAGTAGCGTTTTGCCACTTTTTCCTCCAGCTGAACTCACAAAAATATGTCAGGTGCAGGGAGGAGTGTCTCGACAAGCGCCGCTCTGAAGGCGAGTGCTGCACCCTTGACTGCGTTAACCCCACAGGCCTGTCATGTCCTGTTGTCAAGCTGGCTGAGCAGGCAGAGCCTATGCTAACGCGGGGGCTGTTAACAAAGTACCATGCTCCTGGCTAAATTTGAGCAAGGTCACCTAAACCAGCCTCTACATCTATCGGAGATGACCTCATGCATCACAGCTTCACAGACAGAAGATAAAATGCAGGGAACGCTGGCTCATGAAAGTGTGAATTAATAACCGTCTCTGCAAAGAATGTGGGTCACCGAATCTCTTCAACCGTCTCAAGAATTCAGCAGAGAACATAGCATAATGCTGTTTTAAAGGTTAAAATTTGGCTGGTTGAAAGAGGAAAATTTTATAGTTTATGTGAATAGTGTAAAATAAACAATGGTTGGCTTCAGCATTTCATGGCAGGACTGTGGGCCTTTTAAAACAAAGGCCTTACATATCACATGCTATTCATTATTTCTGGCCATCATATTGGTTTCTAAAAATATTTATTCCTTTGGGACGAATTTCTTTCCACGTGACTAGCAGCACCATGATTTCGGCGGACAGAAAAGGAGAGCGTGTTGTGGGCCAACCTTACAACAGCGCTGAGGATTGGTTTCCACTGCCGGTTTCTCACACAGCTGAGAGAAAGAGCCGCTTTAGTGCCAGAAACCTCACAGTAGATTGGAAACTAAAGCAGTGGTGAATTGCGTCATGGCATTTTACAAAAATACAAAGTAGGAGTGAGAAGCTTTGTGAGAGAAAAACAAGTTCTGCAAGTTCATTCTCAGAAAATGAGGCGATTTTGGATGGTAGCACGTGAAGGCACCAGGAGACCAATGTCATTATGTTTATTCAGCCATGCTCACTCTCTGCGTAATTCATAAACGTGCATTTATTATGCACAGTACAGACAGATGACAAAACACCGCTACTGGCAGTTTCTGAAATTTTTAGTGCACGAGATTGTCCTGTTTATTGTTGCCAGTATGCAGGAGCATAGCTCTTGAAGCTCCGCCCTCTTCTTGAAAGGGGGCTGGGAGCACCAGCTCATTTGCATGTAAAGGGACACACAAAAACAGCACATTTGCTCATCCCCAAAAAGTGCCAATTTTAACATGCTATAAAAATGATCTGTTTTTTTGAGCTAAAACTTCACACAGACTTTGAGGACTAGGGCTGGGACAATAAATCGATGCACCACTCGTTCTTTGAGATTTTCCAAATGCACCGCGATTCTTTCTCGAATCGATTCTGAGCTTAGTTTTTAACAGCAGATGGCGCTCTAGGCTAGATTTTAACTGCACGCTCAAATGCTCATGAAGAAGAGCGCCCGTGCATTCGGCTGAGTCTGAGAATGTACTTGCACCTCAGAATGCTTGTATGACGTGAGATTAATTTAAACAGTCCAATGCAAACACCCTTGTAATTCGCTTCAACCTTTTCAAACTTTATGATTGATTATTTTATAGAAGGTTCAAGTGGTGCATGTAAGCAAATAGAGTACGGCTTTTTCTAAAGCATGCAGTGCCATCTGCTGTTAAAAACTAAGCTAAGAATCGATTCAAGAGAGAATCGTAATGCATTTGGAAAATCTCAGAATCGATCCACAATCATTTCTCAATTCGCGATGCATCCATTTATTGTCCCAGCCTGGGGACATCAGAGACTTATTTTACATCTTGTAAAAAAGGGCATAATAGGAGCTTCCTTATAGTTTATCTATTATGAAACTGTTTGCCAAGCTTTTAAAGCAGCTTCCGCAACCTTGTATAATAATGAATTATTAAATATGTTAATTCTGATCTGATACCTTCACTGTACCACAACAGTAGGTTTTGTAAAGAGAGAAGCTTCTACTTGAAACAACAATGAAAATCTAGCCTTATAAAACAAAAAAAGCATCTTTTCCGGCTTGGTATACACTCTGCATAGCTTCCATTAATTATTTATGAGCTGGTGCACAACCACTCATTTCCTTCTGTTCCTGAAACATTATGGTGTTTCTTGTGTAAGGAACAGCCAAAGGCACTAAACCACCCTTCAGGGTCTCCCGGAAGCTCCCCCGGTGCTCGAAGAGTTCAGGTTATTCAGTACTTCCAAGGGGAAGGATTCCCCATGCCAACGGTTCACAAGTTCAGCACAGAATGAACTATTTATGAGCACTGAAAAACATGCAGGAACTGCTCAAACAGAATAATGATGGGCCTAAACAGAGATAGACAGAAGGAGAAGATGTCCTGGAATTGGACCTGGGGATTAGATTAAAAATCACAGGGTGCTTTGAACTGATATGTAATGGCATTATGAACTTGATGTAATTATCTAGATAGCAGAAAGAAAGAGGGGCAGTGCCGAAGCAGCAACAGAGAGTGAGAAAACAGATAGACAAAGGAGGAGGGTGCCAAATGACAGGGACCACACACACAACTAATCAGATTTTAAAGATTGGGATGATCTCCCCCTTTGTCTAGCAAACGCCAGAGGGTGTCAGGAACTTGTGATAGATTAGAGGTCAGCAAGACACTGAATGTCTTCACAGGGCTTGTGTTACTTCTGTTGTTGTTCTGGGCATTTACCAGCTGCGGTCAATGACAAGTGAAATTGAAATTGATCGCCAATCGTAAATCAGTATTGAAAAGTGGTCAGATAGTGGCCCTTATTATCATTGCCATGTCAAAATGGGAAGTAGCATGGTCTATCAGAAGAGAATACACGGATATGAAGGCCAAAACGGTACAATGACAGTGAGATGCCTTTTAACTGTGCTATTCAGCAAGGCAGATTTTGTGATACCTTCAAACTCTGTCCTCAAGCATAATTTTGAACATTAACAGTTTTCAGTTTTTAAATAATTAAAAATGCTTTAAAATAAGCATCAAGGCAAGACAAATCCATCAGATTTGGACTATAAGGCTGCAATTAAACACTTCCCAACTGAGGTCCTCCCAGATTACAGGAACAAGACTTCAAACTCGAGAATTGTGGCTTAAAAAATAAGATGCAGCCAGGAATGGAAACACAGAGGCAGGGAAAGTAGCACACCCTACAATTTTCAGCGGCATTTTTTTAGCCTATTTGCAGACCACCAAACTGACAGATTCCATTCAGCTGGCAGAATCATCAAGGGCAGTTCAAGAGCATGCATTATGATCTGGCTTTTATAACACAGACGATATATTACAGGCCTAGGGAGTCTGTCAAAGAGAGATGGGTTAATAGACAACATGAAAAAACCTACCTGAAGCACTAGGGGCTCCGGATTGAAAGCCAAAGTCATCAGCAGCTGCATCCGTTCTGTGTCTTTAAGGTTCTTGAGAAGGAAGCTTCCAGAGTCTTTTGTCTCAGCGTACCTCCTGACTATTCTGTCCAGCAGTCTTTGGGACGGACAATGAACAAGATCTGACCAGCCTTCCACAACGTCTGGAGTTAGGAGTCTGACATCCCCATTAAGTCGGGCAAACTCAGTCTTGTACATGGCCTGGATGAGATCGCAACGAGGCCGACCTGTTGCCCGCTTGCAAATCTTCTGGTCGATATCGGTAAGTTCTTGGTTGGAACCCAACCGCTTGAGTACAATCCTCCGCGTACCCTCACGAGGCTCCCCGTACTGGGCAAAGAAAACGTTTTTCACATTGAAGACATCCAGGAAGCGAAGGCGACCCCATGTCTCGAAAGATATTTGTCCATTCATGAACTTGCGACACCAACTGGTGCCAAAGCAGGCTGGGCACTTGTTGAGGTTGATGAACCTTCGGTCGGTGAGTTCGTTCTTTTGGAATGAGGCGAAGAGGTTGTGCGTGTTCATCAGCAAGATGACAAACAGCCCCAAGACAAAGAGAAGCTTCAGACACCGGTACAAACGGCCAAGCTTGAGAGGGAGGAAGCGCAGCATGTTCGTGCACTGGCCAGGCAGGGCAGGGGTAAAGGGTAAAGGGGGAAAGGGCAATGAATAGTGTCAGGGACAGGACTCAATGGATCCCCATCACTGGTGCTGACTCATCACCTGGATTTCCATAGGGGGAGAAACAAGCAGAGTCCCCCCTTGCAAGTGCTTGCTGGGCTAAGACATTCTCATAGCCATTGCTCTGGAGTGCGCCGTGCCAATGCACTTAAAAGCTCGCCTGCAAAAAAGCACACAGAAACATCAAACATATTACATTAAGTTGAATTTTACCAAGGCTACAGCACGGAACAAAAAAGACAATTTCCTATTACAGACAACTTTACACTATTTGAACAGCTACTTTCCATTTCTCCTAACCTGAAATTTCTCCTTTCCCAAGATATAAACCTCTAAGCAAAACCAAGATTGTGTGTTGTTTCAAAATGTTTAACAAATTGGAAATGTTCAAGTCATTTGAGCGAATGCATTGCTTTCCGAACTGTAACGAGATGGATTTCTGCCAGACCAATAAACGGCGAGACACTCTGTACCAGACTGTGCTGGCTCATATTTCCCTCAGAATAACTCCTAACAACTACGGATAAAAATAACGTGGATTTTAAAAATATCAGGGTTTAAAAAGTGAGCAAACATTAAGAAAGAAACCCTCTTTGAAACAATGTTAAAGAAATAGTCTATAATACTGCTCGTCAACAATAAAAGCAAATGCTCTAACACCTGCAAATCAAGTTAGACTCTTTCTACTTTCAAACAGATGCGCTCCTCTGTGTATTACCAGAAGAGTCGTGCTGAGCGTAGTTTAACCTTTGATCAGAGTTGCCCTGGTAAGTTTTAAATCTCTCTTTGAAGATTTCTCTTTGAAAAAGCCTGGTGTCACCAAGGTAATGTGGGGAGGTGAAACAGCGCTGTATAGAGCACCATGCGAATGCATCTAACACAGGGGTGTCACCAATACTGATGAAGCACATCAACATCCGTGCAAATCAGGCATATGACGCAGACACCTGCATGTGGTGCTATGCTAATATTCAGTCACTATTATGCTATGGTAAAACAGGCTGTTACATTACTTTACCACCATGCCGGAAATCAGACCCTTAGCATCAAAATTCTTTATATGGCCGCTTACCATGCAAATGGGCCATTTTCAATTAAAGCTCATTACACCATGCCTATTAAAAGCAATGGCTTTCGAGAGCTCTGCTCATTAGTAGACGAGTCAGTGTGATTAGCGAGCATGTTGACGAATTTCTGTGCATTTTAATTGACCTAGTGAGGTCTGAGTTGCTGGGGGGTGGAAGAGAAAATCTACACCAGAAATTATAACTCGTATCAGTTCTGAAACATCCTTATCAGACAGTAGTGTTTAAGGGCAAATTTAACTAAACCATGTCCTGGTCATATTTTTACTCAAAATCAAAGACACTAAGATGCAAATAAATTGTAATTTGCATCAGTTAGTGCCAATAGGATTGGCATTTTGACATCTGACAATTAAGAACATTTTTTCTGCAAATGCTCACTGCCTGGATGTTTAACTTTTGGTGTTATTTATTTGCAAATCTCATTAAAAGTTAAAGTAATGCCATGCAAAACATTTTCTGCCAATGTGAAACATTTTAATAGTGCTAAAAATAGGCTTCATTTTTATGGAACAAAATATGTTTGTTTGTTTTAATCCACAAAGATCCCATGAAATTATTTGAAAAGCACAGTTTCTTTCCTTGCTGAGAGGGACATATTGAAACCAAAAGGCTTTACTGCATCACAGCCATGAACCACAAGTACAATCTTGTGTTTTGGACATGTGGTATATATTCATGTTCCATGGGCATGGACATATATAACTGCAGACTATGATGAGAACAAAACATAAGTGGAGGGAAAGATTGATTTAGCACGCAAATAGTACCAATTAAGGGGTGGACACCTGGGAAGTAACTCATCTGGAATGCAACGAACGGAAGAGGCTAACACAGATCTTGATAAGAAGAATGAGCATACTGCTGCTTATTACAGAGGACGAGATTTACTGAGCGTTCATAAAACAACTGAACACGATATGATCTCTGCGTGCCATTTAACGGAATGACATCCCCGGTTTTTCACTCACTGAGCAGAGACAAAGATAAACTGTGTGCATTTTTCTTCCGGAAAAATGAGGCAGTCAAGGAAAGCCGTGCTCCATGTGATGCACCGCCGTTGGTTTGAGTACAGATTGGCAGAGCGAAAGCAAACAAGCTTCACTGCACGGGCTGACTGCTTCACACCGAACCAGATTAAAGAGTTCTCGCTCCAGCAGTCAAGTCTATGTCCACCCACAGTCACGGAAACTCAATCATAATATTTCAAGAGGCAGGGGCCTCTTTTAAATGAATGACATGTTGAAAGGTTTGGTGGGGAAAACTAAAGCATTTCGCAAAGGTTCCTGCTGATTCTTTCACTTTGACATTTATAGGGCTCATTTCAGACTTCAGTAGGATAAGCCTGTGGGGGTATGATTCAGATCAAGTCTCACGCAAACCGAAAATGACAGCAGAATTTGATTTTACTTCTCTCAAATATCCTTACAAGGCTTCCAAATGGTTTATGTCACTCTGGTAAATGACCAACTTCTCATATTTCAAGCTAAATGCCACTAAAAGCCTTAACACACAAAAATAATCCCAAACCATGGGTATGTGTTTCCCAGTGGGTTTTTCTATCTCTCCAAGAGGAGATTTATTTTGCTTTGTTAAACTCATAAAACAGAATATTACAAATTTAAAATAAACTAAAATCACAATTATCCCTTTTTGTAGTTAAAGGGTTAGTTCACCCAAAAATGAAAATTATGTCATTAATTACTCACCCTCATGTTGTTCCAAACTAGGCATGTGACGGTATCAAATTTTCATGTTGCGATTAATTGATGAAGCTTTTATCACGGTATACGGTATTATCACGATATTAAAATAAGTTGCAAAACCATTTTTGTCATAGTTTAACAGGTTTAAGAACTCTTTTTGTAATAAAACAAAAATAACTCTGACTGAAATTTTCAAACAGATTAAAATGCAAAAGAATTAGGCTATAAAGAACAACAGATAACACTTTACTCTATTTAATGCATTAACTAAGATTGAGCAATAGCTACATTTGTTACAGAAAGTGTTATTTTTTGTTAATGTTAGTTTAGAAACACAACTGATCATTGTTAGTTTTATCTCAGGTCCATTAAATAAGTTATTTTGATTTTAGTAATGTTATTAAATAGTAACTAAGAAATTAATTAAAACATTAATTAATAATAATTAATACTTTATAAGTATTTTTATTGTCAGTTTAGTGATAATGAATTAACATGTTAACTAATGAAGCTGTATGTTTTCATAGTTTTACTGAACAATAACAAATAATCAGAACATTTCTAATCATTAGGGCATGTTGTAGTCCTGATTAAAATATAAAAATGTTTAGGTTTGAAAATAAATATCCTTTTAAGTTTTTTTTAAGTATTCAGTATTTGGTGCTGTGATGAACAACACTGAGATTTTAAAAACATCACTAGCGCAGTTACTTTGTTTGCACGGTTTCCGTGGTAACCGCTGCACGCTGCTGTTCCATCAGCGCCCTCTGCTGTCATCAGAGAGTGAACGCGCACTTTCATTCAGCTCGTCTCCTTCACTGGTTCCGCCATGTGCTTCTCGTGCACGTTGGGATTGTGTTTACATCTGAGCGCGTGTCCTTTTGATGCAGAATACAGCGGTGTTGTGCATTTTATACGATTGATGGGTAAAGTATTCTTAATTGCCTTATAAAAAAATTAATAATTGGTAATAAATTATTATTTACGGTATTCTGAAGTGCCCACGATTACAATATCGTGCATATTCATTATCGCGATTTATCGCATTACCGAATATCGGCACAAGTCTATTCCAAACCATTAAAACATTTGTTCATCTTCGGAACACAAATGAAGATCTTTTTAAAGAAATCTGAGAGCTTTCTGTCCCTCCATTGACAGTCAACGCAACTACCACTTTCAAGGCCCAGAAAGGTAGTAAATTCATCATTAAAGTATTCCATGTGACTCCAGTGATTTAAAATTTTCAATTTTATGAAGCGACACAAGTGCCTTGTTTGTGCAATTTTTTTTTTTTTTTTTTTTTACCACTTTATTTACAAAATATTAATATCCAATGCTCGTTCACAATAGCACCATGACACATGCATGATGTGTTGACATGAGAGCACACGTTGTTACGTGAATGTGCTTTGGAGATTAATATTTTGTAAAGAAAGTGGTATATTATGTTTTTTGTTTGTTTGTTTTTTGCACAAACAAAGCCCTCGTGCCACTTCATAAAATTGAGGTTAAACCAGTAGAGTCAAATGGATGTCTTCAGTCTAAAAAGTAATTCAGGGGACCTGTTAACACAACTTAAAAAAAAAAATGCATGGTTGCAACTAAATAATTCTTATTTATCGTTTTAATTAAACCTTTTAAGTTACGATTATTTTGTTGACATAATAATGATCATTACATCAACTTAATATTGTTTGTAATTTAAACTCAAATTTATGCATTAATTGGCTTTTTTTAATTACATTGTAGTAATTTAATGAAATTATGTCTTGATAACTTGCATGCTTTGCATTAGACTGGATAAGGAGAATAAATGTTGAAATTATGTGTTAATTTATTTGTTTTTAAGACCTGTTAGTGTTTAATGCTGTTATGTTTGACATTTAAAAGAGTTTCTGTAATGTTGAAGTTTTTGTGGTTATCATTGTGCTGAAGAGTAGATACATGAAGTAATGTCAGTGACAAGTAATATCTTACTTGTTTGTTAAATATACATGTTAAATAGGTTATGTTAGCATGTGCTATGATAGCTGTTGATTTGAACTGGATAAGATTAATTGGTTCCAGGGCTACAACTCTGCTAGCTGGAGCGACTTAAGTTTTTTGAGTAATCAACTTTAAAAAAATTTGTGTTTATGCTACAAATTAAGTTCCTCTAACTCAATATGGCTTGCTGGTTGAGCGTAAATTCACTCAAAAAAATTGATGCAAACTGTTGAGTTATTTATTTTATTTTTTTGTTGTTGTTGAACCAACACATTCTTTTTTTAGAGTGACCTTTCTGGGGCTTGAAAGTGGTTGCGTAGGCTGTCAATGGAAGGACAGAAATCTCCGATTTCATCAAAAAGATCTTCATTTGTGTTCCGAAGATAAACAAAAGTCTTACAGGTTTAGAACGACATGAGGGTGAGTAATTAATGACAGAATTTTCATTTTTGGGTGAACTAAATGAACTAAATACATAGGCTGACCCTATGTACTTTCTTAATCGGTGCATAATATTATTCCAAATGTATGTAATGGACACTTCACAATCCAATCAATTCTTAATGGATAAAATGATGTCCCACAGCTAAACCCTTTTTTTTTCTCATGGATTAGCCAGTTTCACTGAAATTGGTAAAATACTGAGGTAAAATTAGTTACACATAGCAAATTACACTGCCACAGTTACAAATGTCAATTCACATTGACTTTAAGGCAACTTGAAAACTGCACGACTTTATGTGTATAGCCTATATGAGGACACTGTGCAGCTTGCTCAATTAATGACAATGCTGAATGATTTTCTCATTTATGGTTTGGTTAATTAAAATGAAATTGAGCCATAATAATGGGGCTTTGGAGGTACACAAGACAACAAGTTTAGGAAACAATGATCAGCCCGTTCACAAACAGACACATTCACTCTAACTTCACTGATGAAATGTTTGTTTCCAACAAACCTCATCCTGCCCACGGGCCTCTGTTTTGAATTACCACTCCATTACCCAAAAATTATCTCCTCCCTCTCACCCCCCGCTCAGACGGGATAGGAAAATAGGAAGCCCAGGCCTGAAGGCCACCGAACACCGCTTAACACCAAAAAGCAGCTCAGGGTGTGCCAAAACAAAGGGTTGAACAGTATCTTAGAAGAGTCAGCGCACATAAACAAACCGACTCCGAGGAGAACAGATAATGAGCCAGCACTGGATTTTGCTCCCGATATATGCTACATTATGAATCTAGTGATGAATATATTTATTTCCCTTGAAGTCAGTGTAAAATCCAAATTGACTCTTTACTTTTTAAATCACATTCCTGGTTATACTGTGAATGATACATCAGTGCATATTAGTCCAAGTAAAATGAATGTTTCTCTTCAGAATCATAATGAGGCTCCGCCCTCTGAAACTTTTTTGGCTGACATCACTAAACCCTCTTACTTTTTAAACCCCTCCTTTCTCCAATCACCTGGACCTATTCTGGTATAGAACACCATCTTTTCACATTCCAATGGGATAAAATCAAGTGCTGACCTTTTTTGTTGTTGTTTTTCACTTAATATTGAGTTTCATTCTCAGAAAAATATAAGATAACTGAGAGCAAATGCCGTTTCATGTTGATCAATTTTCCTAAAGACTATAGTGTCACAATACTTACTTGTTTTGCTAGTTGAGACAAGCAATAAGTGTTAAAACAGATGTCTTAAGACAGGTAGAACTCGTTTAAAATGTCAAAAATGCTAAATGTGATAAGCCCATGAACCAGTTCATTTCAGTGTACCAATTCAAAATTTTGATTCAGTAGAACTCAATATTGACTAAAGTCACTTTGCTGAGTTTTTCACATTTAAAGGATTAGTTCACTTTCAAATTAAAATTTCCTGATAATTTACTCACCTCCATGTCATCCAAGATGTTCATGTCTTTTTCTTCAGTCGAAAAGAAATGAAGGTTTTTGATGAAAACATTCCAGGATTATTCTCCTTATAGTGGACTTCAATGGCCTCCAAACGGTTGAAGGTCAAAATTACAGTTTACAGCGATCCCAGATGAGAAATAAGGGAAATCTAGAGAAACCATTGCTTATTTTCTAAAAAAAAAAAAAATTAAAATTTTATACGTGTTAACAATGCTCATCTTGAACTAGCTCTCTTCTTCTTCTCTATTAGAATTATGGCAGTGTAGACACTGCTAAGTGTATTACTGCCCTCCACAGGTCAAAGTTTGAACTAAATTGTCATATACAATATGCTAGTGCAAGTATATAACTATTAGTTCAAACTTTGACCTGTGGAGGGCAGTAATACGCTTAGCAGTGTCTACACTGCTGAAATTCAAATAGAGAAGAAGAAGAGAGCTAGTTCAAGATGAGCATTTATGGTTAAAAACATATATAATTTATTTATTTAAGAAAATGACCGATGGTTTCTCTAGATAATACTCTTATTCCTCGTCTGGTATCGTTTAAAGCTCTTTGAAGTTGCACTGAAACTGTAATTTTGACCTTCAACCGTTTGGGCTCCATTGAAGTCCACTATAAGGAGAATAATCCTGGAATGTTTTCATCAAAAACCTTAATTTCTTTTCGACTGAAGAAAGAAAGACATGGGGCCCTATTTTAACGATCTAAACGCAAAGTGTAAAGCGCACGGCGCAGGTGCACTCAGGGCGTGTCCAAATCCACTTTTGCTATTTTAACGACGGAAAAACGGTCCGTGCGCCGGGGCGCATTTTTGAAATGGGTTGTCCCTATTCTCTTAATGAGTAATGGGCGTAACGTTCAATAAACCAATCAGAGTGTCATCTCCCATTCCCTTTAAGAGTGAGATGCATTCGCGCCGTGGCGGATTGCTATTTACATGGCGGAATTTGTTGGCGATGAGTCAGTTAATATATATGTGTGTGTATTGGCACAATTGTTCAATTAATTAGCCAATTTCGTTCATCATTATAAGTAGTAATAGGCTGAATTGAAAATAGGTAGCCTAATTCAAATACATGCAATGACTATTCATCATTACATTTTTATATTTATGTAGCCTACACAATAATATTTTTTTACACTGTAATCCTTTTGTTTTTAATATTTGGCATGTTTGTGTGATGCGCATCCCTGTGTGTAATAAGCAAAGTCAACGCGCACTGTGGACGCGCCCAGAGGTGCAGTTTCTACCAACGCGCTCTAACAAAAAAATATTGCGCCATTGACTTTAGACTTTAGACCAGGTTTGAGTTGGTCTATGGCGCAGTCTATTTTCAGCTCCTTAAAATAGCAATGCGCCGGCAATGCGCCTGAACACACCTCTTTTTTAGACCAGCACGCCCATGGGCGCACTAACTGGCGCAAATGCATTTACTAATTTAAGGACGTGGTGCTGAACGGGAAAACGCGAACGGCGCCGGACGCAAACTAGCAAACACACTTGCGCTGCGCCTTGCGTCGCATTGCGCCGGGTGCATTATAGTGCCCATGGACATCTAGGATGACATGGGGGTGAGTAAATTATCAGGAAATTTTAATTTGAAAGTGAACTAACCCTTTAAATGTTTTAGAAAAAGATGTAGGTGGGTCAATGATGTGACTGGTCTTTTTTTTTTTGTCCAAAGGCCTTAATAATAATAAAAAAAACAAAGATATGACATCCAAAAGTATGTAAGGTAGTACAACTAGCTCTCATTTATTGAATCCAAAAGGTTTTAATTATATTTTGTTTCATATAACGGTATTTTAAAAGATTTCGAAATGTCAAAAAGGTCATTCAGTTTAACCGTCCAAAGGCCAATACAGCCATTTCATTTGTGATTAAAATATCTTAAAATGTAATAAATGTATATGTTTTATTCTGGCATGATTTTATAACATCATATATCAACATAGTGCACAAAATTATGTGTAGAAGTCGTTGCTTTGTTATGAGAAAGAATGTCTGGAAAAATTAACTTCATTGATGTCATTTGGAGTAACTAATATAAAGGGACCATTTTGGATCAAGTCATGCAGCCAGTATCATGTGACAGGATGTGACATCATTCAGACACCTGCAAAGGACCACATGGTCATGAAGCAAAGTGACTAACTCAAGTATTTGAAAAATTCATGTTTTCACTTGTTCATACGCATGTCCCGAAACATCAGATCAAATGCTGAAGAGTATGAAAACTTTTTCTTTCTTTTTTTTCAGCCAAGCTCTAATCCATATTACTTTGAGACTGTACTGAGTGCATTTTGTTAACTTTATTCCCATTACATTAAGCATTTCACAATGGCCTTGTCATTAGCGTCGCACATGCTGAGCTGTAGGCGCTCGGGTGAAGAACTGCAGTTGCCAAGGTTATCGACTGCAGGAGTCAATAATGTTTGATCACAAAAACAGTCATCCACAACTGAGCCGCCTCAGTCCAGCAACCTGCGCAGACAATGATGAATGGAAACAAATTTCCTTTCACACAGTAACAAATAAAAACCACTCTAAATTAACGATTAACCACATTCTCATTCAAAAATGAAACCTGAATCTTAAGCTCAATGATGTGGTTATGACACCTCCAGCTTCTCTAAAGGCTTTCGTTCTTGATATTTTGAAGCAACTCCCAGAGAAATAACACTAATCCAAATGTAAGCAAGTTCTTTAGGCAAATGAGTGTATTGTACAGAGACAATCGAACAAATGCTACAGTTTAATCCGACACAATGTGTGCCTTGTGTTCACAATTACCCCTTTTTTTCTGTCAGCCACCAACATGAAGTCTTCACTTCATTAGGAGGGTGCATGAAAACTCACATTTATAAAGGCTTGATGTCTCGTTTTTCATATTATTGGGGGTTACGCAAGATGCATATCTTTAGAAAAAAGGCTTAATAAAATGTCTAACAATGAGCTTGGTGTTGTGAGCTGCGGTTTATCATACAGGTGTGGCTTTCTCACTCTCGGTGTCCTGGACAAATGAATGATCAAGTTACAATAGAACTTCTCAAACAGAGGCTTTTAGGGGGGAAAAAAATAAAAAATAACATGCACATGGTCTAATTATATACGTCCTCACAATGTAAATGCAATGATTTTAAACAGCATTTTGTTTGACAGTCTTGTTTATTAATACTTTTTGTCAAGACTATTGTTAATATGTCAGACTGCATGATCATTTAACTAGTAAAGTTAAAAGACATTTAAAAACCATGTTAAAACTTTATATTAAAACCAGTTACAACCTAAAATCTTTATACTCTTGTCCCGTTTAACAGGATAAACGCTACATTTACCCATACGTTTGAAAAGTCCTGGCTTGATCGATAAGTGTATGTGTGTTAATGCTTAGTAAATCACATTATAATCCAGAGATCTTTCAGACTGCTCTGAGGTCAGCAGCTGAATCCTATCATGTTATTTCAAGTGTCAGATCAGTGCCAAGAAATCTGAAACCTAGTTCATGATCTCCTGAGCTCTGCTGTTTCTGAATACAAGATGAGAAGTACATCAGTGTCTGTGTTATAAGTCTTCAATTAGACTTTACATATTTTCATTGTGTAACAAGAAAAGAAAAGACATTTTACTTTACAACATGGGCTCCTACAGCTTTAAACCAATGTATTTCTATGACTTTTCAGGCGTTTCTGATGTATTTGCATTGGATATTACACTCTTCTAATCGACATGCATGCTCTATAGCAATACTAAATCACAAAAGAAGAAATTTCCATGTATTTTCCAGGACACTTTTTTTTTTAGGTTTTCCATGACTTGAAGATAGAGAAATGCAGATTGTGTCAAGAAACACGAGTTTTTGTATGAATTAAATTCACTACAACTAAGAAACGAAACGCAAACTGACTGGACGCCAGACGTTTCAACAGGACAGTGAAGGGGGAAAAAAGCTGGAAACAAACCTGAGAGAGTTTCTTCAGTCAGTCCTGCAGGAGCGAGTCTCTGGATCGGTTACTCTGAATCATTGTTCAGGCTGGAGCGCTCGCGCTGCTGTTACTCTGTAACGCGCGTCAAACGCTCCGATAAAAGACACACGAAAAACAACATTGTATCCCAGACGCTCAGCGGCTCACATACTCACATCAGACAAACTCAGATGCTCTTTCCATTAGGAGATCAGCCAGTTAGCAACCTAGCGAGAGACATAAGCAGTGGTCAAGCCTCTAATTCTCAGTCTCTTATATGAATCAGTCGTTTTTATGTGCAAGACTTCTGAATCTCATCCCGAGCTGCTGAGAGCAAGAGTTTGATCGAGCGCGGTCTCCACACACACACACACACACTGCTGCTGATCTCCAGCACTAATAACGAGCCACAGCGACCGACTCTTTCCAACATCGAGCAAGCAGTATTTACGACGTCCTTCATCGCTTTACGTTATTGGTTTGAGGGCGTTGTCATGGCGCCCGCTCCCGCCTCCCCTTACACGCGCAGCACTGTCCTCTTTTTCCATGATAGGTGAATATCGCTTTGCTCTAGTCTAGTCTAATAAATAAATAAAATATATTATTATATGCAATACAAAATAAAAACATAAAATAAAAAACAATAGGCCGATATGAATATAATGCATATTTAATTATAAAGAAGATTAATTAAGAAAGAAAGAAAGAAAGAAAGAAAGAAAGAAAGAAAGAAAGAAAGAAAGATTTCGGTTCTTGTTTTTTATGGAATATTGCTGTGTTTATTATAAATTATTTATACATGCACATCTTTTTTTTAATTCATGTACCCTCGTATTCTTTAATCAAAATGACTTCCTTTCCCCCCGACATCTCTTCTCTTATCCTTAAGACAAGCTGTCACTCACGTGAGATCACCATCCAATCAATTCCGAGTGGACAAAATCAAGCCCCGCCCTACATTTGTTCTTGTTCGAGAAGCCGCTTCACTCAGATATACGTCACAATAGCGAAGAAAAGACTATAGCAGCTTCGTTTTCATGCCAACTTTAATTAAATAAAAGAGTTTTGTGTGTGTGTGTGTGTGTGTGTGTGTGTGTGTGTGTGTGTGTGTGTGTGTGTTATTGGTTGGATTGCGAAGAAACGGGAGCTTCTTTTGGCAAATCACCCAACCGAGTGTCACTTCTAAGTCGTGCCCTGAAATCCATTTTCTCACAAATGGTGTCTGTAAAAGCATGTGGCCATATTCCTTAAGGACGACTGTGGGCCAAAGCCTGGAGAGCCAGTGGATGATCTGGACTCGTTCCCAAAAACACACACTCATCTGCTGAAACAGGGGAAGAGGAGAAGAACCTGCACTGAATTATTAATGATATTACAAGCAACAAGCATATTTTGTCCCTGTATGATGCTGTTAATCACATTTAATCTTAAAAACATATTTAGACAAATATTTTAGCTTGGAATCACACACAGGAATAGCAGGAACATGTTAATACTCCACAATAAATGACACTTCAATAAAAATAAATAAATAAAAATAATACCTTTGGAGTGGAAGCAGTGAGAATGTGTACAGATGGTGGTTCCACTGATGAAAGTTTATGTTGAAATGATCATGAACGAAAGGGACAAAATTACAGCAACAAGATTTTAAAAGGAAATCCTTCTTCAGTACCGATGAGGGAAAATGTTTGCATGTGCTGCCACCTTGTGGCAAATGAATAAAAAAGATATTTTTATGTGGCCATGCATCTATATTGCATTACAAAATGTGGACACAAAATATTTGATCTATCTATCATGATTAGATAGATAGATAGATAGACTTGAGTACTTCAAAAATGCTCATTTATATAGGTTGCTCTTGTGATTCTTCAAATAGCAGCACCTACCAAAAAAAGAATCTTTTCTTGATGATTTTCCTGAGTTGTCTGAACGTCTGAGCTGTCTGGATGTTACCCTTTTAAACTGCATATTTTCCAAATATGGAATCCTGAGGGGTCTGTATTGAAAAACATTATTTCACTTGCTGGCATTTTTCCTGTGCCACTTAATTAACTTTTGCTCTTTCTCGTCTCTCTTTTTTCTGATAACATCATTAGGAGAGGTATGTTAATGTCAAGAGCCTGCTAATGTCAAATGTAAGTTTAATACTAAATGCAAAAATATTTTCTTCACAAGTGATATTTATTTTGATTGCATTTTGCAATGAATTAAAAATGTATTATAGTTTAAATTGATTAAACACACTTAGCTGAACTTTAGAGTGCTTTTTCACTTTTTCAAAAATAAAGGGTTTTTAAAGTGATGGCATAGAAGAACTATTTTTGGTTCCCCAAAGAGCCTTTTACTTAACGTTCTTTAAAGAACCAGTGTGAAGAGCATTTTTTAACATCTAAAGAACCTTTTACCACTATAAAGAAGCTTTCCATGATGTTAAAGGTTCTTCAACCATCGATGCAAATAAGAACCTTTATTTTTAAGAATTAAGTAGAACATCTTCATTTATTTCAAACTTCTGTTGTCTTTGAAAAATGTTTAAAGTATGCTGCAGAACATACTGACAATCGTTTATGTAAACTAAAATACTTGTGTCATGTATTTAAATAGACTTAATTACACATAATGATTGTAATGATGCACTCTAAAAAATGCTGGGTTGTTTCAACCCAATTGGGTCAAAAATGGACAAACCCAACCATTGGGTTACATTTTAAATGCATTTTTAACCCAAAGGTTGGGTTTGTCCATATTTGACCCAAATTTGGGTTGAAACAACCCAGCATTTTTAGAGTGTGAAGTTGCGATTTAGTTCATTTAAAAATATAAGTATGCTTTATTAAACATCATATAAGGGACTTTAAGAAAGAATATAATAGATATATATATATATATAATAATATATATATATATATAATATATATATATATATATATTTTAAGATTTAAGAATTAAGTGCAATTAAATGCACTTCTTTTTCACAAGGCACTAACTTCTAAAAAATATTTAGGGCAAAATGGTTGGTTGTGGTGAAAATTACACCAGAACTGATCTATAAATCAAATTAATCCGTTTATGTTTATGCTTACATTACTGTATTCACAATATTATAGTTTTATAAATATAATTATTTAATATTTATGTTATGTTATGTTAATATGATGTTATAAAGTCTTTGTCTAGAACAAGAGTTAAAATTAAAAGGCATTTGAATTAAAATGTAAAAATAAATTATGAAAGAACAAAGTTCACATAAAAAAAGTTTTTTTTTAATCATGCTTTCATAATTTATTTCAAATGCCTTTTAATTTAATTTAATAAATATAATCATGAGTTTATCTTTGGCTTTGGGCACTTTTATGCTCTGAAGGTGATCTTTATCAAAACTAACAGGTTTCAACATTTTCGTTTGGTTAGTTATGGGGCTTTGGAGATGAACTCATAAGATACATGATTATAAAGCAAATTTTCTTCTTTTCTATCATAAAATAAACACACCCATCCAGTTCACGAATCAGCACAGAAAAATTTCACTTTCTTTCAATAAAAATGTAAATGTTTCTCATTCAGAGCTCTTCAGAATCAAGCAGTTTTACGGTCGTGATGTAAACTCATTCTCACAGTTTAAGGTGCATTGCTCACTTCCCTTCGGCTGGCCTCTCTAACAAGGGCTGAGTGTTCAGGTCAGCTGGTTCAAAGCGCTCTCAAAGACGCCACCAATTACTCAGAACGAATGCTTAGCCCCAGTAAGCACGCTTCATTTAAGCTTTTATTGCGGGAGACTGAGGAGGAACAATGAACTTGGCATATTCTAAACGACAGCATTAAAATCTTCATTAATCGTCTGCTTTTCTCTCACATTGGGGTATGGGGGTGCTATTAGGTGTGTCCTGGCTGCTTAAATCTTGAAATCATTAGGCCTAAAGACAGGAAGAGTGGGATTTTATCGCACCATCAACATCACCGTATGCAGGGCGTAATATTTGGTAACTTATTAAATTTACCTTGATTTAAAAAGACAATTAAGCAAACCTCTCATGATCCAGTGTGCTTTCTAATATTAAAGCCATATTCTGCTCAGAAATTTTAAAGAATCTTTAGTGCTGCTCTTTTCCACTCTTTTTCAAATTTGAATGAGATCTCTTGTGAAAAATATGTACACTTTAGCAAGAATACTTATTTTGGAAATAATATACTTTAAAAGAACTTATACTTTGTAATGTTTACAGACACTTAATTGCATGTTAATCACAACAAAATGAAAATGTTTTATAGTTTAAATTTATTTTAATTGTACTTAGTTGATCTTCACAGTGCTGTTTTGACCTACTTAAATAGGACTTAAGTACATCTTTATATGTAATTTCATATACAGTGCACAGCATAAATGAGTACACCCCCTCTGAAACTTCTGAAAATCAGCAATTACTCAATTACTTAGAAGACATGTTAGGGTTCTTTAGAGATATAATGTTCCAGCAAGTCTTCTTAATCAATTACTAAAGAAGCATGTTAAAATTATTCAGGAAAATAAGATTTTCTTATCAAGGTGATAAAATGTTGTGTAGCAAAAAATGAGCGCACCCTCCTAAAAGTTATTAAATAAAACAAAATAAAAATGTTCTGGTGTAAGTTTAAGGCAATGTTTGATCAACAGGTAAGTATGTTAAACCAAAACATTAAAGAGAAGTCATTTCTTGACAATTAAAGTGTTATATAACCCACTGAATCATTCTCAGACTTAATGCTGACAACAGTGGAAGCACTTGAGAACTGTCAGGAGACTTATTTCTTAGAACAGGACAGGTGCTACAAGAGGATTACCAAATCATTGAAAATATAGCAAAAGTAACACAGAAATTCAAAAACAATGGACTTGTGACAATCAGGCCTTCATTTTAAGCTTTCATTTAGGGATGAGGGATTTTTTTGCTAGACAAAGAGCAGGAGAAATACCAAGCGAGTGTCTCAGAGCCAGCAAAGCTATGAAAAGATTGAGTGTTTATCTCACAGAGTAAGATGCAGCCTGCAGAAATGACATGCATGGTTGTTGTTCTCACTGGAACTACCTACTAGCCAAAGCACAATAAGTCATTTAGCCATTTCCAAAGGCCATATTTACAAAATATAGATTCTGGGAATCATACTCTGGTCTCATTGGATCTAACAGCATCTTAAATGTTGTGGTGTTGCTAGAGGAGGAGTGCAGTGAGAAGTGCCTGGTTCCCACAGTAAAGTTCAGTGGTAGTAAAGCTTTTATATAGGGATGTATGAGTGCTGAAGGTGTGAGGGAGCTGTGCTTTATCAATGCTGTCATGAATTCACACACCACTGTGTAATTTAATACACAAACCTGAAACAGAAGATGTTACCCTTTCCTCATTCCCTGCATTGTTGGGCATTTTTTCAACATGACAATGAGGATATGCTTCTCCAAGGTGAAAAACCTTCTTGGACATGTATTGCACTCAATCTTAACACTCTTGAGCACCTGTGGCGGATTCTGTAGAGACGAGTTGAGCAACACTCCTCATTAAAGATCAGGCATTTAGGCTCATCCTCCAGGAGTTAAACAGGAGAGATGTGACAATTTGTCATGAACTTCTACACTCCGTGCCAAGAAGGGTCAGAGCAGTATATTCAAAATTATGGAGGGCATACTAAGTGCTAGAATATTATACATTTGTTGAATTAAATCTAGGGTGTACTCATTTCTGCAATCCTTAATTTAAACAAATTGGCTAATTTACTTACAAACCCGATTCCAAAAAGTTGGGACACTGTACAAATTGTGAATAAAAACAGAATGCAATGATGTGGAAGTTTCAAATTTCAACATTTTATTCAGAATATGAATAGATGACATATCAAATGTTTAAACTGAGAAAATGTATCATTTTAAGGGAAAAATAAGTTGATTTTAAATTTCATGGCATCACACATCTCAAAAAAAGTTGGGACAAGGCCATGTTTACCACTGTGTGGCATCCCTTCTTTTTATAACAGTCTGCAAACGTCTGGGGACTGAGGAGACAAGTTGCTCAAGTTTAGGAATAGGAATGTTGTCCCATTCTTGTCTAATGCAGACTTCTAGTTGCTCAACTGTCTTAGGTCTTCTTTGTCGCATCTTCCTCTTTATGATGCGCCGAATGTTTTCTATGGGTGAAAGATCTGGACTGCAGGCTGGCCATTTCAGTACCCGGATCCTTCTTCTACGCAGCCATGATGTTGTAATTGATGCAGTATGTGGTCTGGCATTGTCATGTTGGAAAATGCAAGGTCTTCCCTGAAAGAGACGATGTCTGGATGGGAGCATATGTTGTTCTAGAACTTGGATATACCTTTCAGCATTGATGGTGCCTTTCCAGATGTGTAAGCTGCCCATGCCACACGCACTCATGCAACCCCATACCATCAGAGATGCAGGCTTCTGAACTGAGCGCTGATAACAACTTGGGTTGTCCTTGTCTTTAGTCCGGATGACATGGCGTCCCAGTTTTCCAAAAGAACTTCAAATTTTGAATCGTCTGACCACAGAACAGTTTTCCACTTTGCCACAGTCCATTTTAAATGAGCCTTGGCCCAGAGAAAACGCCTGCGCTTCTGGATCATGTTTAGATATGGCTTCTTTTTTGACCTATAGAGTTTTAGCTGGTTGTTTGTTTTCTGGAAGTGAAACTCCTTTCTGATATTGCTCAACTATTTTTGGCCGCAGCATTGGGGGAATTGGTGATCCTCTGCCCATCTTGACTTCTGAGAGACACTGCCACTCTGAGAGGCTCTTTTTATACCCAATCATGTTGCTAATTGACCTAATAAGTTGCAAATTGGTCCTCCAGCTGTTCTTTATATGTACATTAACTTTTCCGGCCTCTTATTGATACCTGTCCCAACTTTTCTGGAATGTGTAGCTCTCATGAAATCCAAAATATTTGGCCAATATTTGGCATGACATTTCAAAATGTCTCACTTTCAACATTTGATATGTTATCTATATTCTATTGTGAATAAAATATAAGTTTATAAGATTTGTAAATTATTGCATTCCTTTTTTATTCACAATTTGTACAGTGTCCCAACTTTTTTGGAATTGGGTTTGTATTTTATGACTATTAATGACATATATTTCTCAGTTTTTATTATGTATATGTTTAATACATTTTAGTTTTGCCATATTTCCAAGAACTGTAGTGGTGATCATAAAGAAAATATATCTTTTGAATTTGTTCAGAGGAGGTGTACTCATTTATGCTGTGCACTGTATACTTCTATACAGGGCTTGACATTAACACCTGCCAACCCCGCCAAATGCGTGTGTATTTCAGCAGTGGCGTGTAATGCAGTCACTCCCAGCCACTTCGGCGACTTGAATTTTATATATACATTTTTCAAGTGTAATCTTTTAAAAATGCATCTGAAACAATAAACTAAGTGCAATGTAGTGTTGTCAAAAATATCGATTTTTCGATAATATCTATGCTTCCAATACTCATTTTCCACAGAATAAAATCTAAAAGTAATGTGTTGGCTCAACAAACAGAGTTTGCATCATTTTTTTTTAATGACAACTGAGTGAATTTACATCCCACCAACAAGCTACATTGAGTTAGAGGAACTTAATTTGTAACATAATTTTTTTAAGTTGATTACTCAACAAAATTAAGTTCCTCCAACTACCTTGTAGCTCTAGAACCAATTAATCTTATCTATTTCAGTTCAAATCAACAGCTATCATATCGTATGCTAACACAACTTATTTACCATGTATATTTAATGAACAAGTAAGATATTACTCGTCACTGACATTAGCGCAGTCATTGCTTAGTGTTAATGTAGTGTTTACCTTTATTGGACCAGTTCGAAGGAATAGACAAAAGCCTGAGGTGGAGATGAGACTATCAATGTTCTTTGTTGATGATCAGTAGAGTTGAGCCGAGTGGAAGCAGAAAAGAAGAAGAAAAGTCTTTCTCTAAGTCTCTCGATCTTT
This sequence comes from Culter alburnus, assembly GCA_028476615.1. NCBI lineage: Eukaryota > Metazoa > Chordata > Actinopteri > Cypriniformes > Xenocyprididae > Culter > Culter alburnus. The sequence goes on along the minus strand of JAOTNS010000274.1, from coordinate 132,277 downwards.
ATATAGTATGTGGGTGTTATGCAAGCAGACAGTTCTTGGTTCCCGTTCTTCTCCTCTGACAGCAAAACAGGAAACAGGTCTTGCAAATTGCGTTGTCTGAAAAGGGACTCTAGACCTTTAGCCCTTTAGTAAGGTAGAGGAAAAATAAAATAGATATAGACAAATAGTACATTCCCACACTTTTATGTATCAGAGGTAACCACAAAAACTTCACCATTACAGAAACTCTTTTAACCCTCTGGTCCTCTTCGTTTAGGGGTCACACTGGGCTTCTTCTGTTTATTTTGCACTCTTAATATTTTAGTGTGTCACCCTTCAATGCTGAGCACTTTTTTTATGCACAGTGGCTGAATTAGTTTGTACTGCCAAGAGTTTTTGTATTTTTTCATATTTTCCATTCATTTCCTATGTCGTGAGTATTTTTTACGACCCTTTAATATATCCGAATCATGTCCATGATTTTTTGTGTGTTCACATAGCTAATGCGACAAAAGTCACCAAGTTTCATCCCATTCCAATGAAGCATATATATATATGATATAATATATATATACTGTATATACAAATCCGATTCCAAAAAAGTTGGGACACTGTACAAATTGTGAATAAAAACAGAATGCAATGATGTGGAAGTTTCAAATTTCAATATTTTATTCAGAATACGACATAGATGGCATATCAAATGTTTAAACTGAGAAAATGTATCATTTTAAGGGAAAAATAAGTTGATTTTAAATTTCATGGCATCAACACATCTCATAAAAGTTGGGACAAGGCCATGTTTACCACTGTGTGGCATCCCCTCTTCTTTTTATAACAGTCTGCAAACGTCTGGGGACTGAGGAGACAAGTTGCTCAAGTTTAGGAATAGGAATGTTGTCCCATTCTTGTCTTATACAGGCTTCTAGTTGCTCAACTGTCTTATCTTCCTCTTTATGATGCACCAAATGTTTTCTATGGGTGAAAGATCTTTACTGCAGGCTGGCCATTTCAGTACCTGGATCCTTCTTCTACGCCGCCATGATGTTGTAATTGATGCAGTATGTGGTCAGGCATTGTCATGTTGGAAAATGCAAGGTCTTCCCTGAAAGAGACGACGTCTGGATGGGAGCATATGTTGTTCTAGAACTTGGATATACCTTTCAGCATTGATGGTGCCTTTCCAGATGTGTAAGCTGCCCATGCCACACGCACTCATGCAACCCCATACCATCAGAGATGCAGGCTTCTGAACTGAGCGCTGATAACATCTTGGGTTGTCCTTGTCCTCTTTAGTCCGGATGACATGGCGTCCCAGTTTTCCAAAAAGAACTTCTGACCAAATTCGTCTGACCACAGAACAGTTTTCCACTTTGCCACAGTTCATTTTAAATGAGCCTTGGCCCAGAGAAAACGCCTGCGTTTCTGGATCATGTTTAGATATGGCTTCTTTTTTGACCTATAGAGTTTTAGCCAGCAGCGGCGAATGGCACGGTGGATTGTGTTCACCGACAATGTTTTCTGGAAGTATTCCTGAGCCCATGTTGTGATTTCCATTACAGTAGCATTCCTGTATGTGATGCAGTGCCGTCTAAGGGCCCGAAGATCACGGGCATCCAGTATGGTTTTCCGGCCTTGACCCTTACGCACAGAGATTGTTCCAGATTCTCTGAATCTTTGGATGATATTATGCACTGTAGATGATGATAACTTCAAACTCTTTGCAATTTTGCTCTGAGAAACTCCTTTCTGATATTATATGTACATTTAACTCTTCCGGCCTCTTATTGCTACCTGTCCCATCTTTTTTGGAATGTGTAGCTCTCATGAAATCCAAAATGAGACAATATTTGGCATGACATTTCAAAATGTCTCACTTTCAACATTTGATATATCTATATTCTATTGTGAATAAAATATAAGTTTATGAGATTTGTAAATTATTCCATTCCTTTTTTATTCACAATTTGTACAGTGTCCCAACTTTTTTGGAATCAGGTTTGTATATAACCAGCATGGGTTTGGAGCAACATGAACATGAGCATATAACAGAATTTTAATTTTTTTTGGTGAACTGTTCCTTTAGGAATGATTGTGTTTGTTGTCTATTGGTCACTGGAATGGTTTGCGTTGGGCTCTGTGCCATATGGATCACAGTAATTGTGAAAATTAATTTGTGTTCAATTGAATAACGTTTGCGTGCTTATATTATCCATTTACGCTTCTGGCAGCTGTTACGCTTTCGGCGGCTGACTGCACACAGGCCTGAAGGAAATGGGATGCTGCATGTCCAGATTAGTGTTTCTCCCCACAGGACAATCTCTTTCCCCGAATCAGACGGCCCATTCACGCCTGCCTTGCCAGTTTCATTTAACCACACCAAATTATTAGTATAACAATTTTTAGCAAAGTGTGATGAGCTTTGAGCAAGGCTTGCATTTATTATTTATTTAGTTTTTTTATGCCAGGTTCTGGTCTGAAACGAGGTGTGTTCAGGTGCATTGTTGGAGTATTGCTATTTTGAGGAACTGAAAATGACTGCGCCATTGACAAACAAAAACCTGCTCTTAAGTCAATGGCACAATATTTTTTTTTTGTTATTTAAAGGGCGCATTAGAAATATCCGCCTATAGGCGGGTGCACAACGTGTGTACACTTTGCTTATTACACACGCAGCAGCACACAAACATGCCAAATATTAAAAATAAAGGGATTACAGTGTAAAAGATTATTATAGTGTACATAATGATAAAAACGCTTCGGTGGAATCCGGCTTGTTTATTGCATGTTACGCCCAAAACACACCCATGACTCATTAAGAGAATAGGTAAAACCCTTTTGGGCCATGCACAGACCATTTTTCCTGTCGTTAAACTAGCAAAAGTACGTAGATTCTGACTTGTCCTAAGTGCAGCATGCGCTTAGATCGTTAAACTATGGCCCAAAAAGTCTAAGAAATTAATTTAAAACATGATTAAGGAACCTGAAAAATGTAAAACTCTTTTAAAACTCTTTTAACTCTTTTAAAACTCTCTTTGCCTGCCACACAAAATACTAAGGCATTTAAAATCATTTTTATTTGCTTAACGCAACTTTTTACTCAACTTGTTTTCCTCTTTAAAAGTTTATTATTTATAAATATAAAACAAATTTGCACTTTTACTCAGCAAACATGCATCTAATTTGATCAAAAATGAAGTAAAGACATTTATAATACAAAAGATTTCTATTTCAAATGAATGCTGTCCTTTTAAACTTTCTGTTAATCGAAGAATCCTGAAAAAAATTGTATCATAGTTTCCCCAAAAATATTATAGAAGCACAACTGTTTTCAACACTGATCATAAATGTTACTAGATCATCAAATAAACATATTAGAATGATTTCTGAAGGATCATGTGACACTGAAGACTGGAGTAATGATGCTGAAAATTCAGCTTTGATCACTGGATATAAATTACAGTTTAACATAAAAGTTGGGATATTTCTTAATATGCATTTATGCAAGATTTCCACTGTTTCCACTGACAACTTATTTGAATTGTGTAAATATAAACAAATTTTGATTTTGATGGCTGCAACACACAACATATACACTATAGAATATCCGAATTAAACTGTTTTCCATGTGAAGCAGGTGAATTGGTAATAGGTGAGGGTGTCATGTTTGGGTATAAAAGGAACATCCACCAAAGCTCAGTCTTTGCAAGCAAAGATGGGTCACGGCTCACCACTTTGTGCCAAATATCATGAGAGAATTGTCAACAATTAGTATCCTCAATTCCTAAATGATTAACAAGGGTAATTAAAGGGAAAGGTGATGTGACACAGTGGTAAACACGTCCCAACTCTTTTGGAGTCTGTTGCACTCATCAAAATCAAAATGTGTTTATATTTACAAAATACAATTACGTTGGTCAGTACAAAACATTGGAAAAAACATTTATTTGGACTTGTCAGTTAAATAAAGCTTAAAGAGAATTAACAAATCACAGATTATTGATTTATTTTAGAAAATGTCCCAACTTTTCTGGAAATGGGTTTGTAGAAAACAGCACTCTAAAAATCTGGGTTAAAAACAACCCGAGTTGGGTTGAAAATGAACAAACCCAGTGACTGGGTTGTTTTAACCCAACAATGGGTGTTTTAGCCCAGCGGTTGGGTTAAATGTTTGCCCACCTTGCTGGGTAGTTTTATTTAACTCAACTATTGTTTAAAAATTACTGCATTGTTGCTTAAAATGAACCCAAAATATGTTGGAAATTAACATTTATTAATAAGTTTAATGGATAATAATTAAACAATAAACATTCATTAAATTGTTCATTAATAAATGTTCACCTTTTGTTATTATTATTGTTTCCTTTAGTAATTATGTGTCTGATTTTTAATTTCCAACCTATTTTGGGTTCATTTTAAGCCATATAGTCATTTTTAAACAATAGCTGAGGTTAATAAACTACCCAGCAGGTTGAGCAAACATTTAACCCAACTGCTGGGTTTGTCCATTTTCAACCCAACTTGGTTTGTTTTTAACCCAGCATTTTTTTTTAGTTATTTTAAGTTGCAATAATATTTCACAATATTGCTTATTTATTGTATATTTGGTCAAATAAATGAAGCCTTGTGCCAAACTGATGATTGGTAATATAATATTAAATTCATAAATAATAAATACACACTCATGCTCAGGTTTGCATAAAATCTTATGTGTCCTGTGAGACATTCTGGAAGAATTTTCAAATATTTTTTTTTATTATACACAATAAACATTTATTACATTACACTTATACAAGTCATGTCCTCCAATGCATTCTCTCTTTCTGCACTTGAAATATAGAGACTTGTTTTTAATGGGACCATCTGTTCTGAGGGCATTCCTCTGACTGACTCTAATGAACACATATAAACCCTCCAGTGCAGAGCTGCACATCTAATTGGATCTGAATCCAGACTGCATGTGTCTGTTACATAGAGACCAAAGCGTTGGGATAAGTTTTGTCACTGTGTTCAATAAGGCTATTAAATAAGGAAAAATGAAAAGTCAGTTTTAAAGAAGAGAAGAAGAGAGAGATTTGATTTTCTTAATGGTATACTGTAAATGTGTGGATTTCACTTAAAGGGATATTCCAGAATTAAGGGGCGGTATAATAAGATCCCCTTAAGGGGAGCGAAATCTGAGAGGCTCATTTTTTTCACATGCTTGCAGAGAAAGGCTTGTCAAAACAAAGTTACTGGGTTGTTCTTTTTCACATTTTCTGAGTTGGTAGATGCACTGTGGACCCGATTATAGCACTTAAACACGAAAAAAGTCATAATTTTTATGATATGTCACCTTTAAGTTTGATAGCAACTGCAGTCTCTCCATAGATTTGCATTGTGTGGAAAAGAGCTGCTCAGACATAAGTAAACATCTGCTATGTGTTCCATGTACAAAAAATACAAATGAAAGTAAGTAGATGATAATTTATGTTTTTGGATGAACAATCCCTTTAAATATTATCTAACCCAGAAAACGTAACTTATATTTTCCATGTTGGTTTCTGATCGTGTTTTACTTTTTAATATTTCATTACAAGAAATGTTTTTTGTTGTTCTTGTTTAGTTATGGTCGAATTCTCACTATAAACTAGTTGCTTATTATCATGCATATAGGATATTGGCTGTTTTAGTACTTATAAAGCACATATTAATGCTTTATTCTGCATGACCACACTATAAAAAATATTTCCATGATTTGTTATCACAACATTTTTTCAACTTAAATAATTCAACTTAAATAATTAATGTGGTTTAGATAACATATTTTGAGTTTCTGTTAATTAAGCCAATTGCCTTCATTGAATTAACTCACATTTTTAATTTTAATGAACTCAAAGTTTTAAAGCAACCAGGTAACTTTTTTTAAGTTAAACCAACAATTCTTTTTTCAGTGCATTTTCTACATTCCTTAATCCTACCCAATACTTAAACTTAACAACTACCTTACTAACTATTAATAATCAGTAATTAGGAGTCGAGGCAAAAGTCGTAGCTAAAATAAGTCACAATAGGCATTAGTCCCTTCAGGGACTCAGTACATTTGAAATTGTTCATCCTTCATGTGAAATAACAAGCTTTCTCCAGAACTCTGATTATATCTGACAAACGTCACCCAGAATAGACCACAGACACACAAGGTCACTTGTCAAAATTGCACAAAAGAGCACAAATTGCAATGCCTCTGATAAGATAAGAGAAAAGCGAGGATGTTGCAGGACAAAAAATGGACTACCAAGCTGTGAGTGATGACTTCAGATTGCTGTCATTCATGTATTGTCACATTTTTCAGCTTGGGAACATCTTTCTTATGTTCCTTAAACTGTTTGTGGAAGTGTCAGTTATGTTACAGATTCTGCCATTCAAAAAATATTGTCCTCCTGAAGATTCAACATGCACTGTAGGTCATGACATAACATCCTGATTTATGCATAATGTGCTAATTATACTTTTAAATATGAGATTTTTACATTTTACGAATGTCAGTTTGTTACATGGCATTCATACAGTTGGGAAATAAAGTGTGTGATTTGTTTTCAAATACACTTTTCAATGCTTGATTCTGAGTTCCACAACACTATTCATGATGAAGTTATCGATGACATTATTGTTCATGCTGTCATGTTGGACAGGTAGATGCTTTGGGTGTTCATTTACATCTTTCACTAGATGGCGCTAGTAATCTGCAATATTCTGCTCCAGTTCAGCTGTGCAGCTGATCACTGAAAGTGTTCATTTGTGAGTAATATAGCCTATGAGAATGCAGTGGTGTTGAAAATATGTCAAATCATAATAATTGGTCACTTAAATATTAAATTCTGGCAGACTTTGACTTTTGGTCTTTAGCAGGGAACCCTGTCTTTCTCTCGTGTTGGCTAGCAGAAGTCAGGGAACAGAAAATTCTGTGGTAGTCAGGGATGATTTATGAATTACTCAAGGAATAAGTCGTTATTATTTTTAGAGATTATTATTATTATTATTTAGAGTATAACTTTATTATTACTAGAGTATAATAATATAAATATAAATTATATAAAAAGATCTATTTATACTACATTATATCATAAATACATATATTGATGAATCAAGAAAAGGCACTTTGGTAACACAATAAGGTCTCATTTGTTAACATCAGTTAATGTATTAACTAACATGAACTAGCAATGAGCAATACATTTGTTACAGTATTTATTAATTTTTGTTAATGTTAGTTAATAAAAATCTCACTTTCACTTTTTTAACTTTAGTTAGTGTGTAATGTTGCTGTTTGATCGTAAACATCATCTGCAAAGTTACGATGCTCAATTTCAATGCAAGTTCAATGCAAAGGGAGATATTTTATTTTACAGAAATCGCTTTTTAAGGAAAACAAACGGCTGGTAGGTCTACCAGCAACGAGCTTCTATCTTTCTTCCCAGGTTGGTGACATCACTAAACCTAAAATTTACATAAACCCCGCCCCCAAGAACACTTAACAAAGGGGGTGGGGCCATGTTGGGCTGCTTTAGAGAAGAGGAAGAGTTGTTGTAGTAGAGTGTTGTTGTCATGCCGTCATTTTACGCCGGACTGCTTCACGAACGAGGGTCAATTCAACACAAAAGATGAACATGACGGCACATGCTAGTGGATGAGTTGAATCAACTCCACAGCAACTACATCAATTTATCCACTAACCATTCAGAAACGTCCAGTTTCATTCTAAAAGTTGTAACTTCTTCCTGAGTCTCTCCATCAGTGTCGACTCCGGTTTGAACAATGTAAGGCTGAACACTTTCGTCATTTTGGCTGCATGAGATTCTCCAGCTTTGTTGTTGTTGAGCTGTTAAAGCTCCGCCCTCTTCTGGAAAGGGGGCGGGAGCAGCAGCTCATTTGCATTTAAAGGGACACACACAAAAACGGCATGTTTTTGCTCACACCCAAATAGGGGCAAATTTGACAAGGTATAATAAATGATCTGTGGGGGATTTTGAGCTGAAACTTCACACACACATTCTGGAGACACCAGAGACTTATATTACATCTTATGAAAAGGGGGATAATAGTTCCTCTTTAATTCTTAGTTCATGTTAACTAAAGTAGTAAACTAATGAAATCTTGTTGTAAAGCATTACCAAATCTTAATCTAAACCCTTGAAATAATGTTCATAAAATATTTTAAAGAATCAGCCATTCATTAATGTTGACTTTTAACCAAGTTTAAATTTAAATGCATTGAAGCTAGACAGAAGAAGAAAAACACTGAACCTGCAAGAGACAAAAAAAGTGATTTTCTTCCTCAAAACCATATTGTTTCCCTCAGGCAGAGAGTTACCTCTACTGGTCATGCTCTGAATCCTTATCATCACTCTACACTATAGAAGAAATATAGTGCGTCACAATTGCCCCTTGTACAGAGGTCTCTCCTTAAGAGAAGTAAATGTAAACCTCACTGCCAACATCCTGTCATTGCATGCAGTTTTGCAAATCAATAATTTGTGTGTGAGTATACACAGTGCAATAATGCATAATTCAGCAGTTAAATATTAATGGGTGAGTATTGCAGTGAAACTTCTCATTTGCACCACATTTTCTTATGATCTTTTTGGTCTAAATATAGGATGTAATGATTTTTCTAGCCAGTATCTGTTCACACTGCAGCAGTGCTACAGTCTCATGTTCCTCATAAGAACCATTTATCATCATTACCAGAGCTCTTTGGGGGTCTGACAGATTCCTGAAACATTAATGTGAAAACACTGACAATAGCACAGACTGTGAGTGTTTTTCTCTGTGCTTGTGTTCATAACGGTTATTATGGTTAAATGAATTTGAAATTGAACATGGATATCTTTTTTGAAAATATTTGTCTAGCCCGAGGTCAAAAATTTAATGAGACATGATGGATAAAAATATGAGATGGCAGGGAAAATACCATATTTCAATGGTTTTATGTTCACTCACAAACGTTTTCTGGGTAACTCTTCAGTATGGGGAACAATTCTCACTTTTAACTAGTTGCTTATTAGCTTGCATATTGGCTGTTTATTAGTACTTATTAAGCACATATTAATGCCTTATTCTGCATGACCTTATTCTACATCCCTTAATCCTACCCAATACCTAAACTTAAGCTTCTGCTTGTCGACTCGCCTTTTGAGGACTGACCACAGGATTCATATGCAGGGAGTTGATTGGTCACGGATCCAAAATTTCAAAGTAATCATCTCCAAGCCACTTCATTATTATTCTTGCCTCGTGACATTTTCATTTTCATCATGAACCTTTTCATAGTTCCTAGAACTAATGGAGGAAGTACCCACTTTTTGTCATGTTTGCACTGCAGGAACTGGGAACGAACTTAGTTCTAGGAACACCTTTCATGGGAACTACACTACCCAGCCTGCTGGGTTATAATAACCAACTGCTGATTTGCCAAACTGGAATAAACTGGATTGGTAATGGTATTTTTTCTCTTCTCCTGAGAGAAAACTTCCTGAGGTGATCTTCCTGAATAACTTTAAGGTACACTTGTGTATACACATTTGTAGGTTTAAAAATTACATTTACTGTTGTTTGCTCTGATAACATCATTTCACGTCTGCCAGGTTTGCCTGCATTGCAGACTGAGTTAGAGATGTGACGTGGCCATATTGAAGGATCATCTCCCGTTAAATGAGTGTCATTACAATGGTCATGACATATTTTGACACACTTAAAAGTGCCATAGAACTGAAAATTGAATTTATCTTGGCATAGTTAAATAACAAGAGTACAGTACATGGAAATGACATACAGTGAGTCTCAAACTCCATTGTTTCCTCCTTCTTATTAAATCTCATTTGTTTAAAAGACCTCCGAAGAACAGGTGAATCTCAACATAACACCGACTGTTACGTAACAGTCGGGATCATTAATATGTACGCCCCCAATATTTGCCTATGCCACCCCATGTTCAAGGCATTAGACAAGGGCAGTATTAATGTCTGGATCTGTGCACAGCTGATCATCAGACTAGGTAAGCAAGCAAGAACAATAGCGAAAAATGGCAGATGGAGCAATAATAACTGACATGATCCATGATATTTTTAGTGATATTTGTAAATTGCTTTCTAAATGTTCCGTTAGCATGTTGCTAATGTACTGTTAAATGTGGTTAAAGTTACCATCGTTTTACTGTATTCACGGAGAAGAGCCGTCGCTATTTTCATTATTAAACACTTGCAGTCTGTAAATTCATAAACACAACTTCATTCTTTATAAATCTCTCCAACAGTGTGTAATGTTAGCTTTAGCCACGGAGCACTATCAAACTCATTCAGAATTAAATGTAAACATCCAAATAAATACGATGCTTACATGATCTGATGCATGCATGCAGCATGCATGACGAACATTTTGTAAAGATCCATTTTGAGGGTTATATTAGCTGTGTGAACTTTGTTTATGCACTGTATTAGAGTCGCAAGCTCGGGGGCCAGGGAGCACGAGGATTTAAAGGGGAAGCAGCCTGAATCGGCGCATATTTAATGATGCCCCAAAATAGGCAGTTACAAAAATTATTAAAAAAAATCTATGGGGTATTTTGAGCTGAAACTTCACAGACACATTCAGTGGACACCGTAGACTTATATTACATCTTGTGAAAAAGCATTCTAGGGCACCTTCAAAATCAGCTACCACTGCCATACTTACAATGTGAACATCTCCGTTGATTATTATCATGACACATTTTTATTTAAAGCTGAATGTACATCATGAATCCATTTTTCAAACTATGTTTTTGTCTTATCCTGAATCACTACAGTACACCTACAATAAGTGTTTATATTTGGACTATTTTGGACCGGTCGGGTCACCACCGGTGTGGAGTAGCCCAGTGGACATAAACAGAGAGAAGTAACTCCGGCTACAATATTCTTCAGCAAGACACATGCAGTTTTCTTTATTAACCAATAGAGCACCAAAAGTTACGTATTAACGTAACGTATTATATTACGTATTAGTGTTCAAACCATACTGATACCAGTTATTTTCTTCCCACAGATCGCTACACCAAGTACAAAACTGGTAAAATGTAATAAGATTAAAAAAGGAAGTAAAAAAATGCCCTTGGAAATCAATTTAAGGGGGCAAATATCTCACGATTAATGACAAAAAGATAATTTCTGTCACTTTCAAGCCCCACCATGAGGCACTGTTGCAAGTCAAGGCTATTTATATGACCAGAGTGGATATGAGAATGAGGATAACTTGTCTTAGTCACTTGTCTTAGCTCTTTAATTTCCTATATCATCAGCTGTATGCAGTCTTTTGTAGAAGCTTTCAGTCTTTTAACTGCTCTTCTTCATTGGTAAGACTCCAATTACCCAGCCTGTCCCTCTGGACACGCAGCAGAAAGAGTTCTGGAGAATGAGTCATTTGCAGTCTTTAGCCAGCACTTATTCATGAGCTCATGCTTAACTAGAGCTGATATGAGCAGAAGATGTTTCATCCAGCATTCTCAAGACAGAAGCCCAGCAGTGAAACTACAGTCTACACTGTTAAAAATAAAGGTTCCAAAAGGGGGTTTCTGCCGTGATGCTGTAGATTTGGATTCCCAAAAGAACCTTTCAGTGAACAGTTCTTAAAAGAACCATTATTTTCTTAGATTGAGGAACATTTTAATAATCTAAAGAACTACAAGCAACAAAGGGGGCGGGGCCATGTTGGGCTGCTTTAGAGAAGAGAAGAGTTGTTGTAGTAGAGTGTTGTTGACATGCCGTCATTTTACGCCGGACTGCTTCACAAACGAGGGTCAATTCAATGCTGGATTTGCACAAAAGAACATGACGGCACATGCTAGTGGATGAGTTGAGTCAACTCCACAGCAACTACATCAATTTATCCACTAACCATTCAGAAACGTCCAGTTTCATTCTAAAAGTTGTAACTTCTTCCTGAGTCTCTCCATCAGTGTCGACTCCGGTTTGAACAATGTAAGGCTGAACACCGTTACTGACAATCCTCATTTTGGCTGCGTGAGATTCTCCAGCTTTGTTGTTGTTGAGCTGTTAAAGCTCCGCCCTCTTCTGGAAAGGGGCGGGAGCAGCAGCTCATTTGCATTTAAAGGGACGCACACAAAAACGGCGTGTTTTTGCTCACACCCAAATAAGGGCAAATTTGGCAAGCTATAATAAATGATCCGTGAACAGAATGATTAATCAAATGAGTATATTGTAATGAATGACAAACACAGACAGGCAGGAAAACAGCAATTACTGAAAACAAATTACAAACTGACCATAACTTCACGTGCTATCAGAAACTCCATAATTCCCACTATTTAACTGGGAAACTTGTATTTATGATAATTCCGATAGCATGTGAAGGCAACATAACAACTTTTAAAAAACGTTCACTTTATAATAATCAAAGTCAAAGTCATTTATCGTCATGTGTACAAGTTATCAAGTACAATGAAAAACTTACTTGCTACTCCACAGACTATAGACAGACAAATGTCAAATTAATTGTTTTAAACACATTTTAAATCATTATCCTTTGCTTTACAGAAGTATACACTTATGTCAATGTGTTCATTAACATACTTAAGCACATGTAAAGTAACTATGTTATTTGCTATTACATTTAAAGTATTTTAAATGTACTACAGTAAATTGCAACTTCAAAATTACAAATGATGAAAATATAAATTACAAATATATTTATTTTTCCAAAATTTATGGCATAGAATTCAGTACATTTTAGTTTACCATATGCTTGTCAGTACATTTGACCATACATTTTAACTATATTTCAAAGACAATAAAAGTAATTATGAAATTACATACAAAGACACACTTAAGTACTATACTTAAGTTGGTAAAAAAGCAATACATTTTCATTTAAATTTTAAATAACATGCAATTAAGTGTTGAAAACATAACATTCAGTTTGCACTTGATTCTTCATAATGTAAAAGTATTTCAAAGTGTACTTCTTTTTCACAAGAGAAAATCTTCTTCTGCGAATGTTCCTTCTCCCTGAAGCCCAGCGTGTCTCCACAGCAGAACACAGCAGTATTCACACCGTCTGAGTGTCTGGGAGAGCGGCGCAGTGTCACAATAAGAGCAGTGCACCATGACCGCTGCCTTTCTGCCCACACTGATAAGGCTTTGTGCATCACCTCTGTGGCTCGACATGAATGGGAATCCTCTTCTACTGTGTGAAAAGAAGCTACTTTACTCGTACCCTCTCTTCTTCGGTCTTTCTATCATTATAGGAGAGTAATTCTAAAGCTCTTGTACAAAGAACAGCCCTATTTCATTGCATTTCAAGGTGTAATGTGAAAGCATGACATTCCTGCTAGATTTTTTTATGGTTTTTATAAAATGTCAACTATCACCTGTACGCTACAAGAAATAATATTCTATCTAATAAAACATCTAAAAAATAAATAATAAAAAAAAAAAAATATATTATATATAATATATATATATATATATATATATATATTTATCTGTAATGCATTATAAAATTATTTTAATGCATTAATTATGCCTTGTAATGCATTCGTGAATAATTGTAACCACAGTTATAATACTTATCTATTCATTTAACACATCTTTAGAAAGTATAATGCATTAAAACACAACAAGCAACCAATTTCAGATGTAAAAAGAAGCCTGCAAATATAATAATGCATTTTAACTTTACAATTATTTATGAAGAGATATAATGCATTATAATATTCATTATGAATACCTTTATAATGCATTATGCATAAAGGCCTTAAGTGTTACCAAATATTTTATTAAAGAAAACCATAATACGTTATAAAATAAAATACATTATTAATCAGATCTTTCTTTCTTTCTTTATTTCTTTCTTTCTTTCTTTCTTTCTTCTGTCAGTCGCTGATATTCAGTTCTTCAGGATTATTTCACGTTTTGTTATCAAGAGGAGTGCTTCTCATTCTCTTGTTAGTATCACTGTCACAGTCTATTATGAAATAGGAAATCACCACCAGGGATGAAAAGTAATTGTAATTCTATGGGCTGCTGCATAGAAAACATCCTTCACCAACTGATTATTTGGATATTTGTGTGCAAGGACGCAATTCATCTTATGTAATATTACAGTCTGAATGTTGAACAGCACACAGTGAGGTTATAAACCATAATTACTGTTATATCAGAGGTACTCAGATGTAATATTTTTAAATAATGATCTCATCTCACCTCTGTATGCCGTTACTGTGGAAACTGATGGCGTTGCCCTGGTAACGCCATCATCACGTCCTAGTGCTGAAGAAAGCATAGAAGCTTTAAGGTTTTTTTTTTATCTCTCTCTCTCTATAACGAAGCCTGAAGTGCTGTCCTAATTCTACAGTGACACAGAAACCTGTGTGTGTGTGTGTGTGTGTGTGTGTGTGTATACAGTGGGTATGGAAAGTATTCAGACCCCCTTAAATTTTTCACTCTTTGTTATATTGCAGCCATTTGCTAAAATCATTTAAGTTCATTTTTTTCCTCATTAATTTACACACAGCACCCCATATTGACAGAAAAACACAGAATTGTTGACATTTTTGCAGATTTATTAAAAAAGAAAAACTGAAATATCACATGGTCCTAAGTATTCAGACCCTTTGCTGTGACACTCATATATTTAACTCAGGTGCTGTCCATTTCTTCTGATCATCCTTGAGATGGTTCTACACCTTCATTTGAGTCCAGCTGTGTTTGATTATACTGATTGGACTTGATTAGGAAGCCACACACCTGTCTATATAAGACCTTACAGCTCACAGTGCATGTCAGAGCAAATGAGAATCTGAGGTCAAAGGAACTGCCTGAAGAGCTCAGAGACAGAATGTGGTAAGGCGATCTGGCCAAGTTACAAAAAATTTCTGCTGCACTTAAGGTTCCTAAGAGCACAGTGGCCTCCAAATCCTTAAATGGAAGACGTTTGGGATGACCAAACCCTTCCTAAGAGGCCGTCCGCCAAAGACCCCCATACGGAATGTAATATATGTCATGTATGACTAATGCTTTCAGTTAGTTCACTCATCACAAATAGCCATGTATGGTAATTGCACTCCATCAGACGTCTGGCAGACATTCTTCCTGCAAAATATTTTGTGGTATGCAGTAAACATTGTGCAGTGAAACAAAATTTTAGTTTTCAAAAACACAATACTAATGTATTTTAAGTCAACGATAACATTCTTTGACCCAAAAGAAGAAAACGATGCTCTTTTTCTTCTTGTAGCTCAACTGGTTTCTTATGAAAAAAAACAGACTTTAGACAAATAATATAGTTTAAAATGATATACTTTAAAGTGTCATGTTTTTAGACACTTAACTTGGACCTGAAGAGGACCGTGCACAGGAGATGCCCTTGCAATTTAACAGATCCAGAATGTTTTTGCAAAGAAGTGTGGGAAAATATTCCCAACTCAAGATGTGCCAAACAGGAAAAAACGGTAACACTTTGGTATGGGAACATGTTCACTATTAACTACAACTTTTGCCTGAACAAACTATTAATTTACTGCTTAATAATAGTTAGTAAGGTAGCATTTAAGTTTAGGTATGGTGTAGGATTAAGGGATGTAGAATAAGGTCATGCAGAATAAGGCATTAATATGTGCTTAATAAATACTAATAAACAGCCAATATGCAAGCTAATAAGCAACTAGTTAAAAGTGAGAATTGTTCGCCATATTAAAGTGTTACCAAAAAACAATGCAACAAGCGATAGTCTCACTTATTGTGTGTGGGTGAATTGACTGCGTGGGCCAACCACTGAACATACAGAGCCAGAAAAAGAGATTGGAGATTTGATGTGGGGTTAAAAGGTGATGGACTTATTGCTAATACCTGTGGCAGGAGAAACAGGCTGGAGTTACGTTGCAACCAGCAAAAAGTGTGGAGCTGTCTGTGACTTGCGATTGCACCCAGTCACTCAGTGCACACAAAGAATCCAGCTAACTAAACTGCATGTTTTTTTCTGTTTTTCCTTTCCATTTCTGTCTCTCTCTTATATATAATTTCTCTACTTCCTCATAGTTGGCTTCTGCCCATTTGGCAAAGTGATTTTTTTCTCCATATCACCACACCTGTTCAGTTGTATGGATACTCATTTGTTCAATCACAGCTGTTCCTTGTTTTTAATTCCTGGGTAGAATTCATACCTGTAGCACCATCTAGGCATAGCACATGTCTGAGACTAAATTTTATGCCTACTCTGTATATAACCCTCAGTTATTTGAGTAAATTTCATGGTTTAACCCTTAAATGCACAAACGTTTCGCCAATCATTATTACAGATTTGGGTCTTTAGCAACCCGGATCTATATCTAACATGGATGGATCTCTTCCTGTAGCAATAATATAAAACTCTCCTGATTTAGAGTAACAATTACAGAAGAATAAAATAAAGCATATTTTGTTACCTTTTGGAGGTTCAGTTTGATCATCAGTTTCATCATCTCTGTCCTCGTCAGAGCTCATTAGGACATTCAGCATCTGGCTCATATTTGCAATGTCAAACATATTCTTAAAACTATCATTTTAACATCTTCAAAATCACGCCTTTCTTTGATGCATGATGTGGTGTTAACATGTGTCACAGAGTATCTATCAAGGAGATTCCTTCTGTTACACCAGCTGAAGTCATCAAAGTGCTGGAGTCAGATTTCAAAGATACTGATGAAAACGTAAGGGTAGTGTCTCAAGAGGACATTGTATCCTTGAATAAACTAGAGGACAACATCAGAACTTGGAAATGCCCCTTCACTTCAAGAAAAGACTCTATCTTTCAGAAAATAAGCCTCTTTCTGTCGTGAGACTTCAACATCTCAAGCGGAGATTAGTGTATAATCGGGAGCACAAAGAACATTATGTGAAGTTTGTGGAAGAGGTAATAGGAGACGGGGATACAGAAGGAGTTATCGATGAAAGAAAAGAAGGTACATCCCTCATCACAGGGTGCATCACTCAACCAAGCCAGGGAAATGTTGTGTAGTCTTCAACTGCTCTGCCAGATACAAGGGAACGAGATTGAGCGATCATCTACTTAGAGGCCCTGACCTGATGAACAGCCTGACTGGCATTTCTCTGCAGTTCAGACAGTATCCAGTGGCCTTGATGTGTGATGTTTAGTGCTTCTCAAATGGAAGGCTGCATATCTCGGCTGCCACGTCATCAAATATCGCTGAAGACCATCTCAGTTTAAAGGATCCTTGGAAGGCAGCCTTCGTTTCGCGTCCTTCTTTCGGCCTGTTTTAAAGGACGCATCAGATGTATCCTTTGCGACCTTAAATCACCCACAATCCTTTGGGGTCCTTGATTATAATTTCACTTTTTTAACTTTAGTTAGTGTGTAATGTTGCTGTTTGATCATAAACAACATCTGCAAAGTTACGATGCTCAAAGTTCAATGCAAAGGGAGATATTTTCTTTTACAGAAATCACTTTTAAGGACTGCAACAAACGGCTGGTAGGGACTACAACGAGCTTCTTCCCGGGTTGATGACATCACTAACCCTGAAATTTACATAAACCCCGCCCCCGATAACACGCAACAAAGGGGGCGGGGCCATGTTGGGCTGCTTTAGAGAAGAGGAAGAGTTGTTGTAGTAGAGTGTTGTTGTCATGCCGTCATTTTACGCCGGACTGCTTCACAAACGAGGGTCAATTCAACACAAAAGATGAACATGACGACACATGCTAGTGGATGAGTTGAATCAACTCCACAGAAACTACATCAATTTATCCACTAACCATTCAGAAACATCTAAAAGTTGTAACTTCTTCCTGAGTCTCTCCATCAGTGTCGACTCCGGTTTGAACAATGTAAGGCTGAACACCGTTACTGACAATCCTCATTTTGGCTGCGTGAGATTCTCCAGCTTTGTTGTTGTTGAGCTGTTAAAGCTCCGCCCTCTTCTGGAAAGGGGGCGGGAGCAGCAGCTCATTTGCATTTAAAGGGACACACAGATTTGACAAGCTATAATAAATGATCTGTGGTGTATTTTGAGCTGAAACTTCACACACACATTCTGGAGACACCAGAGACTTATATTACATCTTGTGAAAAGGGGCATAATAGGTGCCCTTTAATAGAAAGCCAGTTAATATAAATATTTGTAAAACAAAGAATTTTTTGAAAATTAAGTTTATATAGTGTGCAGATGATCATGGAGGCGAAAACATTTATGACATAGCCATGTGCTCTTGCTAGACCGTCTCATTTTAGCATTTAATGCTGAAGCGGACTCTAGTCTACAAGCCTCCGAAGGACTGGACTTGGAATGACACAGCCTCAGTAGGATGCAGCCTTCCGTTTTAGAAGCACCAATTCCACCAATGTTCCACCAGTTCCAGTTCCACCCTTATAATTCGCTTCAACTTTATGAATGATTATTTTATAGAAGGTTCAAGTGGTGTGTGTAAGGAATGGACTATATGCACGGAGCGTTCTTTAGAACTTCCGCATTAATATAAGCCAGCTCGAAAACTTCCGGTGAGATGTCATTTGCTGGTGTGTTGAGCATCAGTAGTGTAATACTTAGTTTATAATCAGAATATAGTCACTTAAATAGTGTGGCATAGCATTAATTTAGTTATTCAAATGTAAGACAGCATAAAAAAAATAAATAAAGACGTACCTCAATGTTCCTCCTCAGCTAAATTCAATTCGACCATTAGTTTTCACACTTTTATGTGGAAAAAAAACTTCAAAAATTAAATATTTATTGTGCACTTTAGTTAGATTAATTGAATAAAATGTGTGTTTTCACAAGTGTGCTGAAATCATTGATCTTGCGCTGCACTGACTGACAGCTGCTGTGATTACAAAGGGAGAGCATGGTGCTCGCTTTCTGTGTAATTCACAATAAAAGTTATTGTTTTTCATAAGATTTTGTGAGTATTTCATAGTTCACATTGACAAAATGTAGTTTAAACCTAGTTATTTTATAATGTTTAATATTTAGTCAAAAACGAAGTGAAAAACGTTTAGAGGAAATGGCTGATATGTGCGCAAATAAATGCTACTTTGCCGCCACCTGCTGGTTAAAGTGCTAATTACTGTCTTTTTTTATTTTTAAATAAGTGTTTTCTATCAAATGTTAAATTTCCTACATTTTTAAACGTTCGGTTTTACAATGGGGACAATCTCAGAAGGATGAACAGATAATGTTTGTGGTCATCACATTAAAAATAACATTAGAAGTGCTGGGGAAAAAATGTGTGTGTGTGTGTCTAATTACAGATACAGCGTTTTTAAACGGTCCCAATAGCTTCGTCTTTATTGCAATCAATAAAACTGGTTTATTGGCAAATTAGGTAAATGTGATAACTGCATTAAAATATAAATACAACATTAAAAAGTCAACCATAGTTGGTTTTGTGTCGATGTACAGCGACTACAGAATGAACAGCTAACAGTTCACCGGAAGTGCTCGAGCTGGCTTAACCACAACCAGGAAGTAACCCGTGCATATAGTCCATTGGAAGCAAGCAGAGTACGGCTCTTTCTAAAGCACGCAGTGCCATCTGCTGTTGAAAACTAAGCTCAGAACAGATTCGAGAGAGAACCGTGATATATTTGGAAAATCGATCCAGAATCATATCTCGATTTGCGTCGATTTATGCATCAATTTATTATCCCAGCCCTAGCCACGTCCACATGCTGTTCTTGTTTCGCGGTTGCTGTTTCAAAAGTTCTCTCATGGCTATTGTAAAAGTACTGAAGTAATCATCATAGTCATAATCATCCTGATTTAAAATACTAAATATTAAACATGTTTGATGTTATTGGGGCAGACCCGATGTGTCTGCGAACAGATCGAAAGGTTTAAGATTTGATATGTAAATGCTTCACATTACCAGATGATCTGTGCCGGATATCAGAACCGACCACAGTCCTGAACAAGATTTTTTCTCAGATTGTCGGGAGGGGTAAATTGGGAATACATTTCTAAAATTCCTGTAGTCTCAGCTCGGCTTTACTCCTTGTTTGGTTTGCATTTATAGCCTTCATTTTAGTTGCTTTTTGTCAATTCTTGTTACCTCTAGCTGGTTTGGTATCTTGCACTCCTGCATTCCTGTGCTCCAGTGATCCTGTGTATCTAACCAAACCCTAACAACATGAAGTTTGAATGGTTGTTACATTTTATGATTGTGTGTGTTTACACAGTAAAATATGCAAAAGATTTTTGATCACAAACACCACTGCACTGCTACAAAAGAGAATTTATTCAGCATTTTTAAAAGAAGGACAAAACAAAATGTCTCAAATTTGTAATAATCAACATTATTCCATAAATGCTGTTCAGCAAATATAACTTTTATTGAACCAGAAATATTCCTGAAAGGATTAGTCCACTTTCAAATAAAATTGTCCTGATAATTTACTCACCCCCATGTCATCCAAGATGTTCATATCTTTCTTTCTTCAGTCGAAAAGAAATGAAGGTTTTTGATGAAAACATTCCAGGATTATTCTCCTTATAGTGGACTTCAATGGGCACCAAAAGGTTGAAGGTCAAAATTAGTTTTAGTGCAGCTTCAAAGAGCTTTACCAGACGAGGAATAAGGGTCTTATCAATGCACTTATAAGTGCATTGAAGGTACTCTATCTTGTGTGTTTTGTTTTTACTCATCCAAAACTTGTCAGCTAAGCTACTTTATGTGAATGTGAGTGCATTAGCAGGTAGTTTCTGATCACAGGTGTTTGATTTATCGGTAACACTTTACATTAAGGTTCCCTTTGTAATGGTTTATAAAAAACCATTTACAAAGGACTTTATGCTTAAAGGTTTAATGCAATACCTGCCAAATAGTGAGCATTTTTAACTCACATGTTATAAATACTTAATAAATGTATTTATTAACACTTATTTAACTCAAAACCAGATTCCTGGTTTATTTCATGATGCAGCAAAAATTGACTATCATAATTAGACTGAAGGGTGTTGTATTTGTGCTTTTCTTATTAATATCTTACTAATATCTGCCACTTTTCTTACTATGTTGCTTACCAGAAGTTTCTGTCTTACCCATGATACTCTCCAAAAAGGTCATGATGCCTATCCACAGCAGTGTATAAAAACTGATTCTTGTCTTTTAAAGATGAAAGATGAAATTCCAACTTGTGAACCATTTATTCATGAGTTATAAACATTAATAAACTGTGAAGACAAATAAAACTACAAAAAGTATTGAATGCTATGTATGGATGGTGGACACAGTAGCAGTAATTGCAAACAATGGAGTTAATGTACTTTGTCTAAAACAACTATAATTTGTTACTGATCTGTGTTTTTACAAGATATTTTTCAACGTGATTGGTATGCAATGCAGCTGAACACAGTGATGAAGGAGATGTTCAGAGATATTGATGGAGTAATCTACTTTGAAGTCTAGCAGATGACTTCATATCACTATCTACATGAAAATATTCACCCAGGACCTGTTATCATTGCTAATAAAAAATCAATATTTTGCTCTCTTATATCTGTCCTTCCTAATACATTCAAACTCAACCACAATAAAACAAAAAGAATAACATTTACCTGTTGTTATTATCTATAATGTACATACAAAAATATGGTTTTACATTTCAAGTGTGTGTTGACGATAAAATGGTTGTCTTACCACAGTTCATCACGCTACTACATTTTCCAATACACAAAACCAGAAATTTAACGAACACTGGGAACTTCAATGGTATGGACTACTAAACTACACATTACAGAAATCTGGTCAACTTACAATTAGTGTTTAATATACTTCTGCAGTCTAGCAGCATGGGGTCTGTTCTGATTGGCACGGTTCAGTGCACTTGGCAGGAGAGGACTTTCATGAAGATGTGAGGGATGATTGAAGGTGGTGACCATATGGAGGTGCCAAACTCTCATTAAAAGAGCAGGTCAGCTCTCTCACACACTCTCAGAAATTCAGTTAGTCGGTATACATTTGAGTTCCAGCAGTCATACAAATAAATAATTTTCCAAAGAAATACAGGAATGAGCAGATAGCATTAAAAGAAAATATGCTTCAGGTTCAATAAGTCGTGGAGAGCAATTGTGGCATAATGTCAGTTACTCTTCCCTCAACAAAAACTGTGATAACACAAAAAAATATTGTTGCAGTTATACCAATCATTGGTCTGTAATTTACAAAGTTAAACAAGCATTTAAGAATTTTGTGTTTTTACATATAAAGCATGTGATTCAATGCTGCCATTGTTTAGGGTTTTAAATAAAATATATGTAAGGTCCCTTTTTCTTTCAAAATGATGTCTATAATGCAGAAGCAACTGCAAAGTTGTTACATCAATTAAAAATTAATATATAAAGGTACTTATGAATTAAGCATATAAAGAAAGTTACTTGAGAGTAACCTGATCTCATAGGATTATGTTGAGGAGCAAAGTGTAGTAGCAAAGAATGTATCGTAGACTTGGGTGATGGATTGGAGAAATACATTTTTAGACAGATGCCATGGCAGTTCCCAACCCATTTTCTAAGGGTTTCACATGGTCATTTAAACTGAATATTGGGCTGAATATCCAAGTATAAACTGAAACTCTGGGTAGTGAATGGAAAAACAGTCACTCTAACTGATAAAGATTGAGTGGATCTGTATCCTAATGGATGATTCCCTGCCTCAGCGGTCTTCCATCTGATGCAGTTACTTTCAATGATGTGATACCTAGATCTTGTGAGCTTGGCCTAACTGATATTTAAGATATTTAAAGATATACAGCAGTACACCAGCCACTACAGACCTAGGTGAAGAGGTTCAGAATAAAAACAAAAGAAGAAAAATGTCACTGCACGGTGTTTACAGTATGTATACACATGTACCTTTTGTAAATCTGGCGATACTTCTCCAGTAATGCCACCCTTTAGGATGTTGAGTGTTAAACTGGCTGACAAACACGTTTGGGAACATGTAGACTCATTT
The DNA here is from genome assembly GCA_028476615.1 of Culter alburnus. Taxonomy (NCBI): domain Eukaryota; kingdom Metazoa; phylum Chordata; class Actinopteri; order Cypriniformes; family Xenocyprididae; genus Culter; species Culter alburnus. Next base: position 109,319 of record JAOTNS010000274.1, on the reverse strand, counting down.
AAATATTGCCCACTGTGTCCCTCTGTAGCCTATTAGTCGAGTTCCGGTGGCCTTTAGGAGCATAGTTCTGCCACACACACACACACACAACATCAGTCCCTATTAGTGCCTAGAACGCGACCCTGTCAGAGGAATGTTAACAAGCTTCAGATGCAGTCAGGCTTGTGGTAACTTGCCATTCCCCCTTCTGCTGGGGTCTGTCCATTATTCACCCTCAAACTGTTGGACTCACAAGGTGTCTGATGTGTCAAAGATGTCTTATGAAATACAGTATAACACAATATTTAGTCGATCTTGAATCTTGAATGGTCAGGTAGCCTTCCAAGAGTGTATGACTCATCTTGTCCGTTCCAGACTATCACTCCTTTGCGCAATAGTGGTGTGGATTTTTCAACTCTTTCTTTAGGCTATGGCAGTAAGTCATTGAGTCATTCACTCAACCAATTTGTTCAAAACCATTGATTCATTAACTGAATTGCTTGCCCAACCGATTTGTTCATGAACACTGAATCATTCGGGAACAAAACACCACTACACTCAAAAAAATGACACTTTAAACTAACTCAAGTCAATTATGGACAGTGTTTCCACACAACCAACTTAGTTTTTATTAACATTAAAGGTTTATTTTTACTCTATGCAAAATCCTTGAGTTGTGACAAAACAACTGACTAAGGAAGAATCTATGTAAAATAGTTATGTCCAACTTACTCAATTCAATCACGTTCCACATGATAAATCCAATAGAATCAACCATGTTAAATTAACTAGAATCAATTGTGTTTGTTTAAAATAAAATAAATAAAAAGCAATAAATAAAAAAATAAATTGTTTTCATATACATTGATTTATACAATTAATTCCTCTTGTTTAATTTTGTGATTTACATAACTTTTGTGATGTTCTGTGTTAGAAATCTAGATGTGATACTGGATTCATCCTATATTGCCTTAACCAAAAACATTGTAAAGCTTTAATTGATCATAAGTCCGTCGGTGGCAATGGTTTTACAATCAACATAGGCTTACAATGCTTTTGGGAAATGCAACACAGAGCACTACCACAGTGATTACTTTCTTATTAAATTAATTTGAAAGTTTGTTAGCAGTTCTCAACCCAAGCACAAGTGCAACAATTTACCACAATGGTAACCCTAAAACTATTAATTAACAGAAACTTTTAAATAGAACAGTAAACAATAAAAAGTCTTTCCATTTTCTCATCTTCCTAAAAACTGCTTAAAATAACACTTTATTTCAACATTTACACTCCTAGTTCAGCCCCTTTGCAAAGCATGATGGGAAGTGAAAATCCTGTTTGATTGAGTCCTGGTTGGGTTTACTTGATTGAAACATGTTATTTTAATATAAAAACATCAAGTTAAGTCAAAAAGTAATTGTTTCAACTTAATTTAACATGAAGCAATTGAATTTGAACCAGAAACCTAATACAATGGTGTTGAATCAAAATAAGTTGTTTAAATAAAGTGAACAGCATCAAAAAATTATTTTTTTCAGTGTACTGTGTGTTTCTCTACAGCTATGTTTCCATCCAAAGTTGCGAATTTAACTTGTGCGCAAATTTGTAATATCACATAAAACATTTGCGAATAAAACGCTGTTTCCATCCAGTGAGTCGAAGAGAACAAAATCGTCACTTCCTGATAAACTGGCACTAAATATCAATCGAAAAAATGGAAGTTGCTCCAGTAGAAGCCACTGTACAGTATATGATAATTTTTGAAAACAATAAACGCTGTCATGTTATCTTGCATTCAGATGCCTGGTGTTTGTGAACACAATCATGTGAGGCGCTTCTGGTAGGAAATTATCCTGAACCACTTTAATGACAGACTTTGCTCAGCATTACAGAATGACCAAAACAGCATTTCAGATGCTGTGCACTGAGATCAGTCCGCTGGTTGGTCCAGTTATGCCATCCCATCACAAAGTCATGTCTTTTTTGATGTGCATCAAGGAATTTATTCAATAAAGTGTTTCCATCGCAGTTTATGTGCATGTTTCATACTGCATAAAAAATTTATTCACTCAGTTGGTTTTTATGCACATTTTTAGAATTTATGTGCATCTTGGCGTTTCCATTCAGCATTTTTTATGCAATATCTCAAAATGCGCATAAAAATAGGTGGATGGAAAACATAGCTAGTGGTTCAGTGGATCTGCTGTGCATGGTTTGGATCTAATTCTTGTTGGCCAAGCAAAAACAGATAAAAGTAACTGGCAACACTGGCTAAAATGTAAGTTATTTATGGAAGAGGATTAGGGCCAAGCAATAATAAAAAAATAAAACCATCTTAAGTAATTAAATTATGAAAAAAAAGTCATTAATTATGAGAACAAATTAGTTAATTATGAAAAAAAGTTGTTAAATTTTGAGAAAAAAAAGTCGAGATAAAAGTTGAGAATAAAGTCATTAAATTACGAGAAAAAATTTGTTAAAATATGAGAAAAATTCGTTAAATTAGAAAAAAAAGTCGTTAAATTTCTAGAAAAAAAGTCGAGAAAAAATGTTGACAATAAGTCATTAAATTACGAGAAAAAAGTCGTTAAATTATGAGAACAAATTCGTTAATTATGAGAAAAAAAGTCGTATAAAAAATTAGAAAAAAAGTCGTTAAATTTCTAGAAAAAAAGTCGAGATAAAATGTGAGAAAACTCGTAAATACGAAAAAAAAGGCGTTAAATTACGAGAAAAAGTTGTTAAATTTTGAGAAAAAGTCGTTAATTATGAGAAAAAAGTCCAGATAAAATGTTTGAGAATAAACTCGTTAAATTACAAGAAAAAAGTCGTTAAATTTTGAGAAAAAAGTTGTTAAATTTTGAGAAAAAAGTCGAGATAAAATGTTGAGAATAAGTAATTAAATTACGAGAAAAAAGTCATTAAATTATGAGAACAAATTCGTTAAATTATGGAAAAAAAAGTTGTTAAATTCGAGAAAAAAGTCAAAATAAAATGTTGAGAATAAAGTCAAAAATACGAGAAAAAAGTTGTTAAATTATGAGAACAAATTCGTTAAATTATGAGAAAAAAAGTCATTAAATTTCTAGAAAAAAAGTCAAAATAAAATGTGAGAATAAGTCATTAATTATGAAAAAGTTGTTAAATTATGAGAACAAATTTGTAAATTATGAGAAAAAAAGTTGTTAAATTTCGAGAAAAAGTCGAGATAAAATGTTGAGAAAAACTCGTTAAATTACGAGAAAAAAGTTGTTAAATTTTGAGAAAAAAAGTCGAGATAAAATGTTGAGAATAAACTCATTAAATTACGAGAAAAAAGTCGTTAAATTATGAGAACAAATTCATTAAATTATGAGAAAAAAAAGTCAAAATCGAGATGATGTTGAATAAAGTCATTAAATTATGAGAAAAAAGTCGTTAAATTATGATTTAGAGAAAAAAAAAACTTTTTTTTCTCATTTTATTTCGACTTTTTTTCTTAAAATTTAACAAGTTTTTCTCGAAATTTAACAACTTTAATCTCAAGATGGTTTTATTTTTTTATTATTGCTTGGCCCTAATCCTCTTCCATAGTTATTCAATATAAAACTTAAAAAAAAAAAAAAAAAAATCACACAATCATGCTGCTGTATTGTTACTCCAATAATTTCTCACAAAGTGCTCAAGCTGTCATTGCTAGTTTGTTACATTTTTAAATTAGTAAGGCTTGGACACATCCTTTTGTGGCATAAAAAGTACTTCCATACACAAGGGGGTCTTTTGGACACTACTTAGTTTATAATTACTTATTTACACACATATATACTATAAAAATGCTGGGTTAAAAACAACCCAAGTTGGGTTAAAAATGGACAAACCCAGCGATTGAGTGGTTTTAACTCAGTGATTGGGTTAAATGTTTGCCCATCATGCTGGGCAGTTTTATTGAACTCAACTATTGTTTAAAAATGACTATATGCCTGGCTTAAAATGAACCAAAAATAGGTTGGAAAATAAAAATCAGACACAATTACTGGAGCAACAATAATAATCAAAAGGTGAACATTTATTAATAAGCAATTTAATAATGTGTATTGTTTATTATTCATTAAACATTAATAAATGTTCATTTTCAACATACTTTGGGTCTGTTTAAGAAAAGCATACAGTAATTTTTAAACAATAGTTGGGTTAAATAAAACTACCCAGCAGGTTGGGCAAACATTTAACCCAACCACGGGGTTTGTCCACTATCAACCCAACTTGGGTTGTTTTTAACCCAGCATTTTTTAGAGTGTACTTGATTGTTGTATAAAAGCAATATCACAAATTGATTTGTTAGACAACAAACGAAACTAACAGAGATATGATAAACACTTTATTAAGAGCCTATTCTTCTTATGTTTTTCCAAAATACAGTTGTCCTTGTTTGCACCCAGAGTCCCAGGAAACTTCCTAAGGACCATGTTATGTTAACGTCCTGATTTATGTTTCATCTTTCTTTATGCTGATTTGTAAGCAGTGATGTTTGTTCCCCCATCATATGCTGTCAGTAACAGCAACTGCTGCTTTTTTTGCAGACTCATGCAGATTTTTTCATGCAGAAGGCAATGCTGAAGTGGAAAAAGGGAAAACAGCTGTCATTTTGCAAAGCAAGTGTTACACAACGCAGAGTGGCAGGATTGACGTTGGCTGCAGATGTCCATGCGTCAAAACAGCTCATATACACAATAATGCAGCAAGAACATTTTCATTTCGTCCTGCCAATCACAACGCAAAACAGATATAAACTACTGCGTATTTCACTCCAGCATTGCTTCATCTAATATTTAGATTCCAGCTTTAGTCAAGTGTGATTTTGCTGAAGTGCTGAAGTCGCTTCATATAGCAGATAACAGGTCAAACCGATTTAATATAGCTCTCAGACATGTCTTGAATATGTGGACCTAACTAAAATAAAGCGATCATCAAACATTAAACAGCATATAAATCACAACCGCCTAACCTTACTGAATGAGGACTATGAAGCTTTTTACTGAGAGTATGTTTCAAAGTGTACTTTCATATACTACTAGTATTAAAATAGTAAACTACTAGTATACTTATAAGTTACTTGTAGTACAGATGCAGTACAAATGAGAAACGTAGCTGCGAACTAGTTGTGTACTTAAAGTTTACTACTGTTACACTTATAGTACACTTAAGCGCATACTTCAATTGGGCCAATTTATGGTGCGCTCAAGTCCTCCTGGGAAGTTCGCATTTACGAGGGGGGAAGTCGTGTTTACGACGGTAGATACGTTCAAGTCACTTTGTTCGGAGTATGATGGCGGTGTGCCTGCTTTAAATTAATTACACAAAATAACAACACTTTTACTTCTAGAAAATGTAGAGCAAAGAATGTGCATTGGTTGTATGTTGCTTTTTTATGTTTTTAATTCATTTATTGTAAACTTTATCGTTACATATTATATTGTTATATTATGATGCTATCGTATTTGTATTTGTTGTATTTTTTTCGAAAATGACCAATCGTTTTCTAGATAAGACTCTTATTCCTCGTCTGGTATCGTTTAAAGCTCTTTAAAGCTGCACTGAAACTGTAATTTTGACCTTCAACTGTTTGGTGCCCATTGAAGTCCACTATAAGGAGAATAATCTTGCAATGTTTTCATCAAAAACCTTCATTTCTTTTCGACTGACGAAAGAAAGACATGAACATCTTGGATGACATGGGGGTGAGTAAATTATCAGGAAAAGTTTATTTAAAAGTGGACTAATCCTATAAGTATACTTGATAAAATGAACTTGAAGTATGCTTCTTTTTCATAAGGGAACTGTCTGGAAGACAGCACACAACAAGCAAAGTGTCGAATGGGTTGAGTGATATAAGTCTATGGGAGATCCTTAAGCTACAATATTAATCCGCTAGCTTAACATAGATTTCCCAGCAGGCATGGGAAACCACTTTTGTCTTGTAATTGCACATTTAGACAACAGTTGCATGTTGAATGTGCTAAAGGACACTGTGCCCAAGGTTCTCGTAGCAAATCGCGGCTCCTGTCGTGATGGAAAGGTCATCAATCAGCAGGGGGCGGTGCCTGATGAGCTTTCGGCCAGCTGTGTTGTCTCTTCTATGCTATTTGAATTGTGTATGTTTGTAGTTAAATAGCAGAGAGTGACATTCCCTTCCTTCCCCACACTGGCCTCATTCCTCGAAACTGCTTGTCCAACGACAGCCCTTTTGGCACCTGATGAACCTAGAAAGCCTGCAAGACAGACATGTTAATGTTCCTGCTTTTGTAGGTAGTTATTTACTGTAGGATATGATTTTATGCAAACCTTGTTGAAATAAAATGGCATGTTATGTTTTTGTTATGTTCATTATCATCACGTCCTTGGCCAAGCTAAAGAGGTCAATGACGAATAAGGAATGTCCTTATATATTATCTTATAAATATCTAGTTTGTGATGTATTCTTAGAAATGTACTCTGTGTATTCATGTTATGTGGTTTTGAAAAACTTTCATACTCTTTTTTTTTTTTTTTTTAAGAAGTTTAAATGTAATGAAAAAAGTCATGCATAGCCATCAAGTAAAAAGTAATAGCATACTGTATTTTCGGTCCCACTTTATATTAAGTGGCCTTAACTACTATGTACTTACATTTAAATTAATAATTTGATACAATGCACTTATTGTGTACATACATGTTTTTACATTGTACTTATATTTTAAAAACACCTGCATGTAATTACATCTGTAATTAATTTCTGTAATTACATTTATGTTGACCCACCCCTACCCTTAAACCTACCCATACCACCAAACCTGTCCCTAACCTTACCTGTATCCCACCTCAATAGCAGCAAAAGTATTTTGCAATACTATATGACCCCAATAAGTACATTGTACTTATTTTTTGATGCAAGTACATAGTAGTTAAGGCCACTTAATATAAAGTGGGACCGTATTTCCTTCACAACTTGAATACATGTGTATGTCTTAATAATTGTTTTGAAAAAACAAAACAAAAAATATGTATATACACTGAAAAGGTGAAATTATCTGATATTTTAAGAGAATTATTGACCTTGACACACAGTCATGAGGGTCCGCGGGGGCGCAAAGATATCGTTTCCTTTTTGTTTTGTTTTTTCTGCATGTTGGTTTGACCACTTGAAGTGCGTTCCACTTCGTGAAGTGGGCGAGGGAAGTTTATATGGACAGACCTCGATTATGTACACTTCAGGCAGCTCCACATACCACAATGCAACACGATTGTGACGTCACCACTTTTAATTCACTCCACCACAAACAATATCTGAATTATTCCCATATCTGACAACCTCAATCCTCCTTCCTGACTGGTCTGTGCTGCTTATTCTCAGAACTTTTTTGCAGGCCAGTCTTGAGGTGAATGGTATTAGAGACAAACTGGTTTTGCTTCAGAACACTGATCAAAGATCTATTAGAGCATATTAGTTAATGCAGTAATGGGAACTTATTGTAACAATTATTTCATGCATGCAGTAACCAATAATTCAGAAGGCATTGCATAAGTTCCATTGATAGTTTTCAATGCAACTTATCCATTTGTGTAGCTTCTATCAACTGACACCAAAATTTGCATTAAAATATCACAGTTTTACAGCCTTTGATGTCAACATGGGAAGCATTTTCTTCTCCTTTTTAAAAGTTTGTAAGATTAAGTGTACAATTTTATTGCATTTAGCATCGTTGTTTCCACAATCTGACCAGGCCTGTGATGCATTTACGGCTCATAACCCACCAGTTGAGAACCACTGATGTAGAGTTTAAGCATCGCTGATTCCCCCTCTGACTCATTAGATCAGAGATATTTTACACAGGCGTGCACAGACAAGGCTCATCTGCCATTAAACACTCTTCACACACCAGAAGAGGCAGAAAAATGCAGGCTTCAGTGCTCCAGAGCAGGCTGTTCTCCAGCTGCTGCAGATGTTCACATGATAAGCAGTCAGGGCCGTCCCAAGCACGGGGAGTGGCCCGGTGCAAGGTAGCGGAAGTGGACCCCTCCTCCTCGGTCCGACAGCGGGGGCTTGTTGGTCCATTCGCGTTCACGGTCACGTTCCTCATGCACACCCTAAGGATGTGTATTGTCTTGGGGTCCCAAGAAGGCAAACTATATCCAAGGCTTCTGTTCCATACTGGCAGCCTAGATCACTTGATATGTACTGTAGATTCAATGAGGGTTACACTTTATTTCGATTGTGCACTTTAGAAATTCTACTATGAGTAACTTTGCAACTACAGTACATGTCAAATAACTCAGCAAATGGCATATCAGTTCTTTCCTAATAGTCTAACAGTAGAGTAAAGAGGCATCATTTGTGTGTGGGACAGATGTTCTCACATGCAATTTAATATGTACATTTTTTGTGTCTGTAAATCAGGACAGAACTTGCTAGAAGTAATAAGAACAATTTTGACGTATAGAGACTGTTCCCATCCAATGCATTAAATACTTAATTCTGTCCTGCAGCACAGTCTAACAACAGTCTCAGGACTCTTAAAATATTGATTCGCTCCAACCCAGTTTCCATCACAATACACACTCACAAAACGATGCTAAAAATGTCTGCAGTGTTTTTTTGTTGTTCTGACCTTCTTCACATTTCTTTTAAACTCAGTCCTTGGTGAGTTTTTAGCAGCATCTATGAAGGTAGAAGCTTCTTAAATCCATAGCAAATATTCAAAGTGTTTGTTCTGCGTGTCCCAGATCTCGTAGACGACATGATGCTTTCTTTGGCCTAAAACTAAGAAACCTTAGATATCTTGCATAACCTTTGAAATTCAATAGTATTCGTTTCAGTCTCACTCTACATCTGCCAAAATAATAGCAAAGCTATTGTGAAAATTCACAGTTGAATTCCTCTATTGCAAATGTCTCCTTTGTAGTTGTCCAAGGCCATCTTGATGAGTCTGATGTTCTTTTTACAGTGTACATACACACCACCCCTTCCTAGAGCCAGTTCAAGAGTATAAATTTCTCTCTGTTCCTCTCTATCTCTGTCTGTCATGCCTGAACAGATTCTGTAGCTGGATTGAACATGAACATGTTCAGTAATGGTCTTTGTCTAAGCTTATGTGTTGTTTAAATAAAACAATCTCACAAAACCTGTATAGGTCATATTTCACCCCCAAATCAAAAAGACGCAGATGATACAACTAGTCGCGAACACTATGATGCAAATAACATATTTTGCTGACAACAAGCTTCTTTTGCACAATTAACTTCCTTGTAGGCACCAGGCTACTATGCTTTAGTTTGCATGCGTTCTTTCTGCCTGCCTCTCACCTCTATAATTTAACATGCCCTCCACGCTTCTGCCTCCAGTGAGTCTTCCAGAAGAGAACCACATTCAATGCATCTGTCATATGCTATTTTAAAAGTTACTAATTTTGATTTGGGGGTCTCCAAAAATAGGTTAACATGCATCCAAGTTTAAAAAAAAAAATGTTCTCAGTCTGTTGTGATTTCTCTATTGCTTACAGTCCCTGCTTAACTCCCTTTTCCATATCTGAATGTCAGCTTCAGATCTTCCTCTGCACTTGATACGCAGTGATACAAACTGTAACAATAGTGTTGTTTTTACCGAATCCATTCAAGTCTGAGTCCTCGTCCTCATGGAAGTGCATACAAGTGGATTTGCTTTCAGAGCACAGAAAAAAAGCATCAACACGAACCAAACTTTTCCACGCCTCAATTACAGCTACAGTGTTTTATGGTCAAAGTAGACGTTCGTGGGCAGCCAATGAAAAATATAGACTTGCATTATGCAGAAAGTAAGACTGGAATTACTGACGACTTGTTTCAGGCTCCATATCGTTTCTTTCTTTTGGGAGACAATAACTCCATTTATCATGCACTTTAATCTATGCAAACCTTTACATTCACAAACAGCTAACACAAACACATAATAGAGGCACTTTACAAGTCTCCTAATTTCCTAGGCTAATGGTGGCTTGTGAAATGCATTATGTAACTTCTGAACCAAGTGGATTCAACTTACGAATATACACTTTTTTAACTTTAGTTAGTGTGTAATGTTGCTTTTTGAGCATAAACATCATCTGCAAAGTTACAGCGCTCAAAGTTCAATGCAAAGGGAGATATTTTCTTTTACAGAAATCACTTTTTAAGGACTGCAACAAACGGCTGGTAGGGACTACAACAAGCTTCTCCCGGGGTTGGTGACATCACAAACCCTAAAATTTACATAAACCCCGCCCCCAAGAACACACAACAAAGGGGGCGGGGCCATGTTGGGCTGCTTTAGAGAAGAGGAAGAGTTGTTGTAGTAGAGTGTTGTTGACATGCCGTCATTTTACACCGGACTGCTTCACAAACGAGGGTCAATTCAACACAAAAGATGAACATGACGGCACATGCTAGTGGATGAGTTGAATCAACATAAATTTATCCACTAAATTCAGAAACGTCCAGTTTCATTCTAAAAGTTGTAACTTCTTCCTGAGTCTCTCCATCAGTGTCGACTCCGGTTTGAACAATGTAAGGCTGAACACTTTTGTCATTTTGGCTGCGTGAGATTCTCCAGCTTTGTTGTTGTTGAGCTGTTAAAGCTCCGCCCTCTTCTGGAAAGGGGGCGGGAGCAGCAGCTCATTTGCATTTAAAGGGACACACACAAAAACAGCGTGTTTTTTTGCTCACACCCAAAGAGGGGCAAATTTAACAAGCTATAATAATTGATCTGTGGGGGATTTTGAGCTGAAACTTCACAGACACATTCTGGAGACACCAGAGACTTATTACATCTTGTGAAATGTGCATGACACAGCATCTTTACAGGGTACTTTATGGTTAGAAATAGGGAATTTGGAATTTGGGGTAGGATTACAACTACATTTATTTGACAGAAATGTTCAACAGAAGATGATTATCCAGGAACACGACTTACTTTCACTGTTTAATGGCACAGATCCTTTATGATAGTGCTTACTTTTTTTCTGAACCACGAGCAACACTTTTATCAGTGTAAGGTTAGGAAGTAAGCAAGATAGGAACTATCCTGGCTTCAATCGACATTAGTTGTGCCTTTTCCCAGAGAGGATTGTCTTTTATCTTGAGACTATAGGGCTCCTGTGGTGTAAAATCTCTAGCAACATTTTAATAAGACCAGTTTATATAATACACATCCTTCAAATATTATCCACGGCTCAGCTATTCGTACCACAGCTATGAGACCACAGTTGAGAAAGCTGCCAAAACATGCATTTCAGTCTATTTATTGAAGCCATTTGTGCCTCACCCATCTTTCCTCTTGTTTATTTGCATATACGGTGCAATAGCAAATCTCCATGTCTGTAACTGAACAATTGTTTGTCATTATAGTTGTTGAGTGTCCTGTTTTCTGACATACTACTATTTCTGTAAAACATTTATGTATTCCTTTTTGAGACACATTTTGAGGGGAATAATAAAAATGCTAAGCCTGCACATTTAAATACTGTGCTATTTATTATGGTTTGACTGAACACTGGACTTCTGAACCCTCTTGTTCTGTCTGTGGTGTAGTGGAGCTCTGGCTTCAGAGACTGTCTAAACACTTTAGTGACAACAGAGCAAAGCTCAGTCCCCATGACAATCTGATATGGCCTATTTCCAAAAAGGTCTGACTTTTCACAGTAGACGCCCAAATGCTTACCCATTATTGCTCATATTAGATTTCGCTGCCAAGCCACAGACACTAGCAGTGAAATGGAAAACGATTATTTGTGGGACATTGCGAGTGTTGATATGTGATAAATAGTTTGAGAAGTGTACTAATCCTCAAGAGGGATTAATTGGGTGCCTTTATAGGCAGATTGATGTTCAATTTAATGTTGTTTTGCAGAAATGAGCAGTCTAAATTCATTGCTCAAAGATGTAAATAATAATTTTAAAAAAAGATTATAGAGTACGTTTTACAAGAAAACACTTTTAAGTTTTTCTACTTCACGTTTTATTCAGTGTGTTACTTGCCATTTATTTGTGAATTTGTAAATTCACTAACAATTTCTAAGTGAAAATTTTTACAAAACCATTTTTTTCCCAGTAGTGAATGTATAGTAAACCAAAATGGAGACCAGATAAAGAGTGACAGTGAGGTTATGTGCTTTTTATACAGGAATAGCCTCCTGAGACCCAGAAAAAAAAAAGTTTTTTTTAATTTAGTATTTCTTCATGCATTATATTGTTTAGAGCATAAGAAACAAATCAAAAATAACATTTTTTAAAAAATTATATTTTATTCATATGTTATGCTATGTCCTCTGGACACCAGGACTAAGTTGTTTAAAAAATAGCATGGCATGAAATGACATGTATAGGCAAAAACAATGGGATTTTTGTTTTAATCACCAATTCATTTTTAGGCTTCAGGATTGTTTGAAACAAAACTTTGTATAAATATGATTCTCAATTATGTTATGAAAGATATAATGGAATTAATTGATATACAATTTTACTTTATGCAATATGTGGGTAAATAGTCATACATGGATTTTCCCATTCAATACAATGCATCTAATTTGCATATTAATGTGTTCTTGGAGCAACATGTAATGAAAAAAAGTGTAATAATGGGAGTAATGACAACATTTTCATATATATCTAATAATTAATAGGACTATTGATATAATTTCTTTCCCTATTCAACTCCTAAAATGCCTGATAATCATGATTTAAGTCCCGGTGTCCTCTACAGAGGTCATGTATGAAATCAATGTCCTGTTTCATAACAGAAAGTCATATTTTGATTTGAAACCCCATAATATTTTCCTGAGATGTTGATTTATAACAAACAATACGAAAATTAATCCGATTTAAATGATAATTACAAAATATCATATTTCAATAAGAGTGCTAATTTTCATTTTCAGTCATATTGAAAGACCAAGTTGTTGTTGTCATGGGTGAAACCTCTAAAATGTGGTATCTCTGCAAAGCCCTGAATGTGCTCTTTACAGGACGTCCAGACTTAAAACTGTGACATGTATGTCAGAGGAAATCACTAAATATAATGTCCACGCAGGACAGAAGTCTATTCCCGGGTCCCAGGAGGATAAGAGGCTGCAGTTTTGCATTTCTAGGACTAGGAATTGTTTTTTTTTTGTATATATGTATATTACGATTTGGGAGCAGATGTCACAGTTATGTCACATGCAGCTGTGTGCGCAGTGTGGTGGCAGAAAAACAGTGGTAACAAGTGGAGGAAATGGGCAAAATTCACAGAATAGGAGAAAAAAAAAATTTTGTTGTACCTTAGGATGTCAGATCCAAACAAAACAACCCTTAAACCAACCCTAACCCAAATTTATATAGTAAGTGTGTTAATTATTACACAGTACTTATTTGTATAATTACACTGTAACAAAGGCAACAAAAAATAAAGTGTAACATTTAATGAGAAACTCAGGAAATTATAGTTATATTTTTTTATTCTATGAATAATTTATTCTGTGCCCGTTTTGTTGGAATTGTCTCTGACTAAATTACCATGAACTTCAGTGTTGTTGATTTTTGCTATTACTTTGTAGTGTAGCTAAATATACCATTTCAAATGAGTAGCTTGAATTACTTGCAATTGCGAGTAACTTGGAAAACTACAGTTTCAAAGTAGCTTCCCCAATACTGATGGTAACAGACTATGAACTGTTAGTTTTCAGTGCCAGACACTTTGCAACAAGATATGGTGTATCCAGAGCTCTCTTCAGTGCAACCAATACACAAAACCTAGTTTTCTCTCTAGTGTAATCAGAGGAGGAGAGTGTTGTGTTGGCCTGGACCAAAAATCCCAACAAAAGTCAGCCAACAATGGAAGGATATAAGATAGTGGAATAGTGGAAGACTGATAAAGACGGTGAAATAAAGAAATGACTGCCATACCACCCTTTGTCTGATACCACTTTCCCTACAGCAGCCTGAATCCATCGCTCTCTCATTCTGTCCGTCCCCTCAAACGACTCTCTTCAATCTAGCACAGAAATAAATGAAATTTGAAAAATGTGCATTCGAAAACCAATTTAAAGGTTGGCTGGCTTTGAGACATGAAGTTTGCAAATGAGTGTGCACTTTAACTAGAGAAATATGAAGCAAGCTGTAATGAGATTTCTGGACTTACAGGGCCAACCATATCTCCCCGGTTTGGGAATTCTGAAATGAGCAATTTTTGGTGTGCATTATTATCAAACAAAACAGAGAAAGCTATGGAATACACAACGCAGCACTGTGTGGGAGATGAGTCTCTTAGTGGTATAATCAGATATGGATTGCAGCTGTAATATTACTCCAAGGCATCTTCTGCTTCAATTTAACTAGAAAATCTCAACTTCTCTCTCTGTTTCTGCAGACATTTGTAATAGATTTATAAATATGCCCTGGAATATTATCAAGTCAGTTCAAGTTCAAGGGTCATTCTATGCATGAAACAGGAGCAAAAAATTAAAAATTCTGTCATCATTTACTTACCCTCAAGTTGTTCCAAACTTGTAAGAGTTTCTTTCTTCTGTTGAACTCAAAAGGTGATATTTTGAAAAATGTTGGTAACCAAACAGTTGATGGTAACCACTGACTTCCATATTAGTAAAAAATACTATGGAAGTCAATGGTGGTTGAACAAATATATTTCCAACACGAAGGTTTAATGAGGATAATGCAAATAACACTGTGACAGACAGGGCAACACACACTAAATGTAACAGACTAAACACTGAAGGACTGTGAGGGAAGAACATAGAGAACACAAACGAGGATGATTAAATCAAACACAGCTGACACATACAAACTAATTGTGACGGTAACCAAGGAGACAGATGAGTGCGAGAATCTGAACAAAGATGACGCATGACAATTGAAAACAAACTGAAAGTCCTTGAAAACTAAGACAAACCAAACGTAACTGTGACAGTACACCCCCCTCCGGCAAAGCGTGAGCTTGCACCATAATGGAACAACAAAGGGAGGTCTGGAGGGAGTTTAGAAGGTGGAAGAGGAGATGGCGAAGTGATGGTGAGAGGCTGGAATGACGTGATGGTGAAGGGATGACAACAAACTCCCTGAAGCGCAGATGTAGGTTGCTTGGTGGCGCAGACCCAGAGCTCCCCAGTGCCGACAAACCACAGCGGAGTCAAGGAGGAGCCGAGCTGGTGTAGTGGTGACTGATGACATCTGGGGGACGTCCGACAGAGACTCGGCGGCTGGATCCATAGGTGCAGGCGGAGAGCCGAGGGAGATCTCGGCGATGCAAGGGCTAAGGCGGAGCCGATGTGACAAAGGACAGAGGTGACGCTGAGGGGAAGGAAGGGCCCGCTACAGCCATAGGGGTGGAGGGATGGAGCGCAGTGGACGACCCACAAGTCTGTGGCAGAAGCAGAGTGATGACTGACCAAGGTGGAGCCGGCAGGACGAGGGAACCCGCTGGAGCCGAAGGTGGGAGGAGACCGGGTGGAGCCGACAGGTCGAGATGGAGCAAAGAGGTCGAAGGCGGGAGGTGGAGCCATAGGATCCTCTCGCACAGGCGCTGCTGGTGGATGCACGACCTGCGGCTCGACGTCGCAAGGACTCCCCGGAGATGGCGCAGGGCTGTAGACATCCGGCAGTGGTGGGGCTGGAGGACTGGCTGAGCTTCGCGATGTAACCAGAGTTGACAGAGCAATGGTAAGAATAACACAGTTTATGCAGATTACTGAAAAGAGGGAATCATAGTCCATATAGTCATTTGTGCTGTCTGAAAACAGCGATGTTGAAGGTACTGAGTGGGATAGGGTGGGAGACAGTAGCCAGTCAATTAGCCAGTCCTCATTCTCTGATTCGGTCTCTAGTCACTGCATGATATGATTTGGTACAGCTCCCTTTTTGGCGCTTTTCCACTGTAAAGCGAGCCGAACCAAGCTGTGCCGTACTAAGCCGAGCCAAGTCGTACCCCGCATTGGAAAAGCGCCATAGGTCTGGCTGTGTTCTGGACTGGGACACAATGCTCTCCAGGCCTAAAGGGGGGACTCAAAATGTTTAACGCTTTTTTTATTGTTACCACCCCACGATTTACACCTATGCTTCGGGTGTGCTCTTGCATCATCAACCTGGAATTAAACTTAGATTCTGTGAACCAGCTCGACTGGTTACCGGCTTAAAAGAATGATTCGTTCAAGAATTGGACATAGTTGGTCTAGAACGTTTTATGTCTGTTTATGCTCCCTGTTTCATTTTGCTAGTTTTCAGTTTTAGTTGACTGAAAAATGAAAAATGCATGAAGGAAACAAATTGCACTCACCCTGCAGAATGACCCTGAATTAATTGCTTTTCGGTTTATATAGTGCGCAATTGATTTAGTTTTTACTCAGCCTCTAGAACTGAATCTCTCTTACACTATCACTCCCTGTTAATACAAAATTCCTCTCACTGCCTTCATTTTGGGATAGGTCTATTGCATTCCCAACACAGACATTTGTGTCTCCAATGGCTGTTTCAGACATTACTCACCAACCTCTTCACAGCTGGAACAACACTCTGCTATACTGACACAGCAAAATATGTCAGCAATCAGGAAGAGCTAACATTTACATTAACTGGGCCTGAACTCTGAGCTGATGACTTGATGTGAGATGTAATGTGTGAAGAATGTTAATTGCACATCTTGCTCGGAGGCTCTGGTAATGAGACAGTGAGTTGCAGTAGGGATTACAGCACTGATGCTGATCAGAAGGGAAATGTTATCTTGCCTAATCATACAGCCCGGGCACATTTTTCCCTCTCTCGCTCTCTGTCTCACACTATTAAGATGCTGAGTTGCAGCCATCCTCATGGGGTTCTCTGTAACTCTGTTCCCAAAGCCAGTGAGCTGCCTCGCTATTTACTGCCTACACAGACAACTCACACTTTCCACAAATGTGAAAAGTGCCACTTTTTTTAGACCATTAGAAGCACAAATTCAGTGACTTTGGGTGTGAAAACTTGTCTAAGGAGGCCTCACCTTATGGTCTTGACCTTTTCAGCTGTATCTAACAATTAAAATCATGAGAGCAATGTCATTTGTCTGTAGAAAACAATTAAGAATTCAGTTTAATTAGCAAACATAGAATTTAGCTGTCTTATAGTGCATCCTTCACTGTTACATGATTTTACCTGCACTTTAAACAATAAAATGTATCTTGACCATGATTTCACTTTTTTTAACTTTAGTTAGTGTGCAATGTTACTGTTTGAGCATAAACAACATCTGCAAAGTTACGACGCTCAAAGTTCAATGCAAAGAGAGATATTTTCTTTTACAGAAATCGCTTTTTAAGGACTACAACAAACGGCTGGTAGGGACAAGCTTCTTCCCGGGTTGGTGACATCACAAATCCTAAGATTTACATAAACCCCGCCCCCGAGAACATACAACAAAGGGGGCGGGGCCATGTTGGGCTGCTTTAGAGAAGAGGAAGAGTTGTTGTAGTAGAGTGTTGTTGACATGACGTCATTTTACGCCGGACTGCTTCACAAAAGAGGGTCAATTCAACACTGGATTTGCACAAAAGATTAACATGACGGCACATGAACAATGTAAGGCTGAACACCGTTACTGACAATCCTCATTTTGGCTGCGTGAGATTCTCCAGCTTTGTTGTTGTTGAGCTATTAAAGCCCCACCCTCTTCTGGAAAGGGGGCGGGAGCAGCAGCTCATTTGCATTTAAAGGGACACACACAAAAACGGCGTGTTTTTGCTCACACCCAAATAGGGGCAAATTTGACAAGCTATAATAAATGATCTGTGGGGGATTTTGAGCTGAAACTTCACAGACACATTCTGGGGACACCAAAGACTTATATTATTATATATATTATATTATTATATTATATGGGGCATAATAGGTTCCCTTTAAAATGTTTCTTTTAATTTAGTAAATATTTTAAACCTGTTACTATTTTTTACAGTATTTATTTATTTAAAAAATGATTTGTGCAATGCTGGCTTTGAATTTGATTGAACTGGTCCCATTCTCTGTCTTTATTCCTTATACGACCTTCTAAGTCATGGGGCTGGAGCCTATCCCAGTTTCCTAGGCTAGAGGCAGGGGAAAGTACCCTGGACAGATGGCCAGCCCATCACAGGGCTCTCAGTTCACCTAACCTGCATGCCTTTGGACTGTGAGGGAAACCCATGCTGAGATAGGGAGGACATGCAAAGGAAGGACTCCTGGCTCAGCTGGGACTAAAACCAGGGTACTTCTTGCCGTGAGGCAACAGCGCTAACTACTGAACCACTGTGCCACCATAAGGTCCAGGTAGTTAACATAAATTAATGCATTAATATTACCTAAATTGAGCAATGCATTTGTTACAGTATTTATTCAGTAATTAGTCAATAATATTACAACTGTTCATTGTTTATTCATGTTAGCTCAAGTCCATTAAATAATATTAACAGATACAATTTTTGATTTTAAAAATGTATTAGTAAATGTTGAAATTAACATTAACTAATATTAACAAAAGCTTTACAAGTATTGTTCATTGCTAGTTTACGGAATGGAACCTTATTGTAAAGTGTCACCCATGCTGTTTTTTTTTTTTTTTTTTTTTTTTTTTTTTTGTCGTAAATAAGTCGTAAGCCATAAATAAAATTATTATTGGAGTACATTTTACAAGAAAAATCTTCTTTTTTTTTTTTTTTGTACTTCAGAATTTCACCTATAATGGCATCTGATAAACTGGCACCCTCTAAGCAGAGAAAGAAGGGAGACTGCGGTGCTGGTCTTGTAGTTTTTGCTCCATCTTATACAAGTGTCAGTGCTAGCAGACTGCAACATACATGCATGCATACAGCTGAACACTGCACTCCAACCCTTTCAGGTAGCTTAATGCTAGGAATTCTGTTTTGTCCTGGGGATTTTTCTGCGACTCTTCCTGCAGATTACATCATTATGCCAGTAGGAGATGACAAATGAGTCATAGAATCATTCACTCAACCCATTCGTTCAAACAAACTGATTCATTTAGGAAAGAAACAAGCATCTTTCTGCATCTGACATCACATAATATCTGTCTTTTGAATTAGTAATTACTGTGCAACATTAAAAAAATACACTCTGTATAGTATGAGAGTGTAGTATGCATAATTTGGAAGTAATGCATTCACCATGATGTCATTATCAGGTCACATTCACTGCCATTGACAACTACTCTCCCATGGCCTCATGGGATAGTAAAGTATCCATTATATGTGCACTTCAGAATATTGCCATAAGTAATAAGTCATACAGGTACTTTTTACTGTTTTATGAATATTGTGAATTTAGACATACTACTCTTTTCACTTACTGTTTGTCACTTACTATATAGTAGGGAAGAATGCGATTTTGGATGCAGCCCTTGTCCTTATCTACGAGTCATTGAATTATTCACCCAACCAAATCATTCACCAACACTGATTTAGTCAGTAACGACACACCACTACGGTGTGTTGTTTGGAGACGCAATGGTTTATTGTTCTTGACGTCATTTTTCGAAATATACAAGTAACAGGCAATTGTGTCTAAAATATAAGTTACTCAACATTAGCTTTTGTTTATTAAATGGTTGAAAAAAAAAGTATTATCACACTCACAATTGATTAGTTGCTCAAGGTTCCCTGTAGAAATTAAATGTAATAGTAACAAAGATTTGTTTCTTCCACATGATAAATGATATTGTATATTAAACCAAAGTTCCTTTAAGACAAGTCAAAGACTTTATATATAAAAAGACGATGCACTCGTATTATTATGAATGGGAGAAAGTGCAACACACAATATGTTGGAATAAGTCCCACCTTCTAACTAAGAGCTAATCGCCGATTGGTAAAGTCATCGCACCGAAACTGTCAGACGCGTGCTTCCTAAAGAGACACACACTTAGGACTACACATGCGCATTAGCTTGATCCAGCCTGAAAAATGCCATTTTTTTCATGATTCGAGCATTTAGAAACAAAATTTATGAGACAGTCAGATTTCATTGGTGATTTCAAATGAGAAATTTAATCAAAAGCTTGACGAACAGCTTTGGAGAATTTGATGTTTACCCATTCAAAGAGATACGAGCTGCACTTGCATGCCTGAGAGGCACTTCAAAGATGACCGCCGAGTGAAATGACATGTCCAAAGTCCCTTTAAGACCAATCAGCAATTGGCTCTTATTTAGAAGGCGGGACTTATTCAGCCATATTGGCCATTGCACTTTCTCCCATTCATAATAATACGAGTGCACCGTCTTTCTATATATAAAGTCTTTGATTAAACTGCAGACTACATGGTGGAAGATGCTGCTTTTAATTGTAGATGTAGATAGATGGATAGATTTTAATATTGCAAATATTTTGCTTTTATTCTCAGTCCGACGTCATGGAGGTTTCAACATGATGTTGTAATAACTTCAAAACACTCTGAGGTGTGTTCTGTTTGTCCTCATTTTAGAGATAATTAAGGGGTCTCAGTCTCTTGTAGCCATTATAACATGCTAAATTGCAAAGCATGAGCCAAAATAAGCATCCCTTACACAGCTGTTTGTTTATATTAAGTTGCAACACTAATCCCTGGAAAGGTTATACAAAAAACATGGAGAAATTCTGTACGTCCCCTGGGTAATCAACTGGAAAACATTTTAAAACTTTCTGCAGATGTTGGCAGTGTTGTTTATGAACTAGATTTGCATGTGGGTGTATGAAAGTGTGTGTGTGTGAGAGGGCAGAGGGAGCATTTGTACAACATTGCCACTTGGGCTAACATTAAAAGTTGTACATCTTGACATGGGAATAATACTTCCTGGAGCCCTTAACAAAACTGTTGTTTTCAAATTTTTTGCATTCACTGAGACATGGCTATTGACTGTGTCTGATTGGGCCATTACACCCATCAAATGTACTAAACTATTCATCAACAGAACAGATCAGGGGCCGTTTTATGATGAACTCTTGCTGGTGCATAGATATATCAGCACTACTCTTAGGTTATGACATTTTTAATGTCACATGAAGTGCTTTGAGAGGTTGCTCAAACATATGCACACACTTCTCCACCTGCCTCTATGGCTCCTTTTTAGTTTGCATATTGCTCCAATAGATCTAAAGAAGATGCTATTGCTTTTACATTACACAATCCCCTAGCCATCTGGAAAAAAAAAAAAACTCCTATACAAGAATGGTGTTTATTAATCACACCTCGGCATCACATCACTATTCCAGCCAAGCTTGTTGCAAAGTTACAGGACCTTCAGCTGGACAAACGCATATGCAATTGGATGCTGTGCTTTATGACAATAGGAAGCCTTATGGTGAGTGTGCACATGCTATGATGCCTCCACTTGGGATGTGCCACCGCACAAGCGTGAAGCTCAACTTCCATAGGAATGAATTGAAAACGCTTCAAATTGAAATTGATCGCTCTGTGCCAGTGGACACGCACCGTTTTTACATCTAGTTGTACCTTACCTATAATA
The DNA here is from genome assembly GCA_028476615.1 of Culter alburnus. Lineage (NCBI taxonomy): Eukaryota > Metazoa > Chordata > Actinopteri > Cypriniformes > Xenocyprididae > Culter > Culter alburnus. Next base: position 87,863 of record JAOTNS010000274.1, on the reverse strand, counting down.
TTTCAAAGAAACAAGTACAAAGAAGTTTCAGGCTTTAGGAGGGGGTAAGTGTTACTAACCCAACACAGGAGAAAAATGTTTAGCAAAGAACATATGGCTCCCACCTCCCTAATGCTTCTGCAGTCAATAACAATAAGACTACAACACATCAGCTTCGGCTGCCACCACAGCAGGAGCAACTGATTTTCTTAAACAATACCGCTCAGTGAACACACTCACCTATAGCACTATGTCTGGGATAGTCAACAGGTCACACTCTCTGGAGAAAGTCTCTCCCGAAATGCCAGATCCTTCTGGATAAAGGCCCTCTCCACTCACTGATGAGGAACATCTGGCACCAATCACACTCCTACGAGAGGATAGGGAGGAGCAGGCAGAAAACTACATTTCTACAGCAGGCTGTGTCTGCACATTGTACTGAAAGTCTCTGGAGCAAAGCTAAATTTACACTACAATGTCTAATTAACAAGAACTCAACCACAGGTGAGTCTAATTATTCATTACACAGGTGTCCAGCAGACAGTTGACTATAAAAGGGTGGTAAAACCCTTCCCATTTCATGCTGTCAGCAATGGCACCACATGGAAGAGAAATGTCACCAGACCTGAGAAAAAATAATTTCTTTAGACCAGAAAGGTGAAGGCTACAGAAGATCAGCAAAGCTTTACTTATCAGTCTGAATACTGTAGCAAAGTGGTACAAAAATTTAAAAAAAAATGGAACTGCAAACCATCTCACAGAGACGTCCAGGTCGTCCACGGAAGTTAACAGCTCGACAGGAGCGTCTTCTGATGAAAGGGTTGAAGAAAATCGACATGCAATTCACTGCAGTTATCTAAAGAAGTACAAACCCGATTCCAAAAAGTTGGGACACTGTACAAATTGTGAATAAAACAGAATGCAATGATGTGGAAGTTTCAAATTTCATATTTTATTCAGAATACAACATAGATGACATATCAAATGTTTAACTGAGAAAATGTATATTTTAAGGGAAAAATAAGTTGATTTTAAATTTCATGGCATCAACACATCTCAAAAACGTTGGGACAAGGCCATGTTTACCACTGTGTGACATCCCCTCTCTTCTTTTTATAACAGTCTGCAAACGTCTGTTGACTGAGGAGACAAGTTGCTCAAGTTTAGGAATAGAATGTTGTCCCATTCTTGTCTAATACAGGCTTCTAGTTGCTCAACTGTCTTAGGTCTTCTTTGTCGCATCTTCCTCTTTATGATGCGCCAAATGTTTTCTATGGGTGAAAGATCTGGACTGCAGGCTGGCCATTCAGTACCCGGATCCTTCTTCTATGCAGCCATGATGTTGTAATTGATGCAGTATGTCTGGTATTGTCATGTTGGAAAATGCAGGTCTTCCCTGAAAGAGACGACGTCTGGATGGGAGCATATGTTGAACTTGGATATACCTTTCAGCATTGATGGTGCCTTTCCAGATGTTAAGCTGCCCATGCCACACGCACTCATGCAACCCCATACCATCAGAGATGCAGGCTTCTGAACTGAGCGCTGATAACAACTTGGGTTGTCCTTGTCCTCTTTAGTCCAGATGACATGGCGTCCCAGTTTTCCAAAAAGAACTTCAAATTTTGATTCATCTGACCACAGAACAGTTTTCCACTTTGCCACAGTCCATTTTAAATGAGCCTTGCCCAGAAAACGCCTGCGCTGGATCATGTTTAGATATGGCTTCTTTTTTGACCTATAGAGTTTTAGCCGGCAACGGCGAATGGCACGGTGGATTGTGTTCATGACATGTTTTTCTGGAAGTATTCCTGAGCCCATGTTGTGATTTCCATTACAGTAGCATTCCTGTATGTGATGCAGTGCCGTCTAAGGGCCCGAAGATCACGGGCATCCAGTATGGTTTTCCGGCATTGACCCTTATGCACAGAGATTGTTCCAGATTCTCTGAATCTTTGGATGATATTATGCACTGTAGATAATGATAACTTCAAACTCTTTGCTATTTTTCTCTGAGAAACTCCTTTCTGATATTGCTCCACTATTTTTTCGCCGCAGCATTGGGGAATTGGTGATCCTCTGCCCATCTTGACTTCTGAGAGACACTGCCACTCTGAGAGGCTCTTTTTATACCCAATCATGTTGCCAATTGACCTAATAAGTTGCAAATTGGTCCTCCAGCTGTTCCTTATATGTACATTTAACTTTTCCGGCCTCTATTGCTACCTGTCCCACTTTTTTGGAATGTGTAGCTCTCATGAAATCTAAAATGAGCCAATATTTGGCATGACATTTCAAAATGTCTCACTTTCAACATTTGATATGTTATCTATATTCTATTGTGAATAAAATATAAGTTTATGAGATTTTGTAAATTATTGCATTTCTTTTATTCACAATTTGTACAGTGTCCCAACTTTTTTGGAATCGGGTTTATAAAGCCAAACTGGGTGACTATTTCCCATGACACAATACGGTGTACACTGCAGAGGAATGTCATGCATGGGTGCCGTCCACGAAAGAAGCCTCTCCTAAAGCCCAGCACGAAAAAAGCCCGCCTAGAGTTTGCCAGGGCCCATGCTGACAAAGACGAAGACTACTGGGACTCTATACTCTGGAGTGATGAGACCAGATAAATGTTTGTGGAACTGATGGCTTCAAAACTGTATGGCGTTGCAAAGGTGAGGAATACAAAAAAAATGCATGGTGGCTACAGTGAAACATGGTGGTGTCAGTGTCCTTATGTGGGGCTGCATGAGTGCTGCTGGGTCGGGAGCTGCATTTCATTGATGGCATCATGAATTCACAGATGTACTGCTCTATACTGAAAGAGAAGATGCTACCCTCACTCCGTGCCCTTGGTCGTCGTGTACTTTTCCAACATGACAATGATCCTAAACACACATCTAAGGCCACTGTTGGATTTCTGAGAAGAACAGGTGAAAGTGATTCATGGCTCCTGATCTGAGCATCACTCTCCATCCAGATCAGTCTCTAAAAGAGCTCATTCTGAAGAATGGAAAAAGATAGATGTTGCAAAATGTTGCCAACTTGTTCATTCCATCTAGAAATTAAAAATCATGGAGGCCATACAAAGTACTAGATGATGTAGTTTTTGTTGTGGGGTGTACTCATTTTTGCATCACCCTAATTTGAGTAAAACTGAAATTTTTGAATCTTTGTAAATGACAAAAAAAATAATCAAATATTGTTTTGTAATGTATAATAGCTATTTTTTTTTAAGCAATAAAAGTGTACAACATGATGAGACTATGTGACCAATATTCTCACAAAAATATACTCAATGTGAGAAATGTTAGTTTTATATGTACTTGCAAGGAACTGAAAGGAAAGAGAGGTACCATATAAAAATACCCAACACTCTGCAGAGTATGTGGGTTGTCACTGGAGAGTGTGTACAGAGGAAGAGGAATGAGTCGCCTGTTACCCATCATTCTCAGCTTTGGCCCTCGATAACCCCATTCCATGAAATGAGCAGAACTATTTATAGCAGACTATTCTTGGTTTGCTAATTTCAGCAATCTTCCTCCTGAGCATCAGAAGTGAAGCTGATGTGATATGTTTAGACATTCAGCACAGACTGTGGGTTTACAGTTAAAGGGGGATTTATTGCATAGTACTTTAAGTAATCTTTTTCTTTTCTTTTCTTTTTTTGTGGAAATGAATTGACAAAATTATTGTTATTTTTTATTTATTTATTTTTTTAATCGGTTTGAATAATTTTTTCACAAATACTTCAAATCAATTACTGGATGAATCATTTTTGAACAAATCTCTTGAATGAATGATTCAATGATGAATACATTTTTAACAGTCAATGATGTTAACAATGATGTTATTTGAAACACCAATGATTGACCTATATTTTCATTTAGGCTATAAAGTGAAGATTATGCTTTATTGTACATTTGATTATTTTATGCAATTTCTGTAATATTTCTTACTTGAATAGCCTATTACTGTTAGACCTGAACATTTTAAAGCAGTTTATTTAATCTGTATCTTTGATCTTTTGCAATTATTTGTGATATCACTTGTAGTTTCTTTAATTGTTCTTGATTTATTAATGACTGTTTAGTTGACTTTAAAAATGTTTGAATGTTTTATTAGATAAGCTAGTCGTTTTTGTTTTGGAATTTATTTATTTATTTTTAAATTGGAATCAAGAATTGTGAAATTTCACTGATATGTAAAATGATGACATTATTTATTAAAAAGGTTACATGGATCAAAAACAACGAAAATAATAACTTTTACAATAAGTAATACTTCAGTCTTATCTGAATTTAATAGAAGAAAATTACTAGACATCCAATGTTTTACTTCTTTAACACACTCTGTCAGATTGGATAATTTAGAGATTTCATCTGGTTGTGTTGAAATATGTAACTGAGTATCATCGGCATAGCAGTGGATACTAATTCCATGTTTTCTTATAATATTGCTGAGTGGCAGCATGTATATTGAAAATAGCAGAGGGCCTAACACAGATCCTTGCGGCACTCCATAGTTTACTATTGTAATGCCTGGCCCTGAATACCAGTGTAATTTTGTAGTCGATCTAGGAGTATTTTATGATCTATAGTGTCGAACGCAGCACTGAGATCAATTAAGACTAGATATACTGACAAAAACGTGTTGGACTGCAAAAATGGGCCATCTGATGCAGAGCCTAACATTCATCAACCCCTCTTTGATTACCTGTAAGTAACTCTGGTTTCTACTGTTATTCCAGCTGTCCCTATTCCTGTGCTTGTTCTATTTGCCATTCCCATCCTGCCTTTGTGCCTGTCTTTGTTTCTAAATTGCCCATTCCAGATTTGTCAAACTTGCCGTCCCACTTCTATTCATGTCTTCTCTAAGAATACACCCATCTCTTGTCTTCACGTTATCCTGTTCCTGAACCTGAAACTATCACTGCTCCTACATTTACGGGCCTCAGCCTGCACACAGCCTCTGCTTCACTTGGGTTCTTAAAATCTCTGTGCCTGAGCCATATCTTACCACCTTGCGATATTAGAAAAGTTGAATGTTCTGGAAGTCAGGCAGAAGATTTTAACAGGAGGTTCATGCTTTTCTGCTATGCTTTTGGCAGAAACTGATAGATCTGAGTGTGCTCAGGCCAAAACAGACTGAGAGAGTGAACAACAGAAAGAAAGAATGAGAAATGAGAAAGGAATAGGGGTGTAAAGTGGACCGTGAGGTTCGTGGGCTGAATGGCTGGACTTGGCAAGCTCAGTTTTGGACATCTGTTCTTGTGTGTATAGCACAGCTGAATTAGCTCTCCTCTGGTTGTCCAGTCTGGCTCAGACCCCAGTCAGGCAGCTCAGATTCTAGCCTCCGCAACTCAGCATGACACCACAGATGGTCCAGAGACGGCTTGTTTGTGAACCTGTGCCTAGAAGAGACAGAGCTCCTTGTCGTTTCAGCCACAATACAGCTGGGCTTGACAGGACTGTCGTCATCCAGGTCCAGGTTTCTTTTTTTTCTTTTTTGGTCCAGATCTATAAAAAAAAATCAATTAATCTTTTTAAAAGATGTAATATAAGTCTAAGGTGTCCCCTGAATGTGTCTGTGAAGTTTCAGCTCAAAATACCCCATAGATTTTTTTTTTATTATTCATTTTTTTAACTGCCTATTTTGGGGCATCATTAACTATGCGCCGATTCAGGCTGCTTCCCCTTTAATTCTCATGCCCCCGCCCCCGAGCTCTCGACTATAATACAGTGCATAACAAACAGCTAATATTACCCTCAAAATGGATCTTAACAAAGTATTCGTCATGCAGCATGTCTAATCGTGTATTTATTTGGATGTTTACATTTGATTCTGAATGAGTTTGATAGTGCTCCGTGGCTAAAGCTAACATTACACACTGTTTGAAGAGATTATAAGAATGAAGTTGTGTTTTGAATTATACAGACTGCAGGTTTAAAATGAAAATAGCGACGGCTCTTGTCTCCGCGAATACAGTATAAACGATGGTAAATTTAACACATTTAACAGTACATTAGCAACATGCTAACGAAACATTTAGAAAGACAATTCACAAATATCACTAAAATATCATGTTATCATGGATCATGTCAGTTATTATTGCACTATCTGCCATTTTTCGCTATTGTCCTTGCTTGCTTACCTAGTCTGATGATTCAGCTGTGCACACATCCAGATGTCCTGCCCTTGTCTAATGCCTTGAACATGGGCTGGCATATGCAAATATTGGGGGTGTACATATTAATGATCCCGACTGTTACAGTACGTAACAGTTTATGTTGAGATTTGCCTGTTTCTGGAGGTCTTTTAAACAAATGAGATTTAATAAGGAGGAGGAAATAATGGTCACTGTATGTCATTTCCATGTACTGAACTCTTGTTATTTAACCATGCCAAGGTAAATTCAATTTTTAATTCTAGGGCACCTTTAAATTGTCTTTCATATTTTTGGGTGCATAACATCAGAAATGTCTGAGTGATACAACTGTTCTGATATCATAATGAAAAATAATATTGATTGAAATTCTTGCAAAGAAACAATTAGGCATAATCTTCTATTATTATTATTATTTTTTTTTTTAAGTATAAGTAATACACAGTTTAACTCTTTCCCTGCCATTGATGGAATTTTCTGTTATGACGGAATGCTTCCCTGCTGGTGTTGTTAAAATTACAGAGCGCGATACCAAGCCTGTAAAGAAATTTTAAAAATGTGACACTTTAAGCGCTGTTGAGCGGATTCTTAAACACCTCTGATTGGCTTTGTGTTGTCACGCTCATCGGATATATGTCTGTGATTGGCTATAATGATCAAAGCACGAGAGAATTTGAAAGTGGGAGTGTCTGAAAGCAGGTGTCTATCACTGGACCGGTTTGCTGATAGACGCCTGCTTTCAAACGCTCCCGTGTGTATCTGTGTAAGCGCTCGGTGAAGAGCATCACTGATGACTATTTACAACATGTTTTTGAAGCATTGATCATTTTAGCCATATCTGATGAGCGTGTGAACAGCTTTCATTCTTGGGTGAACTGTCCCTTTAAGAGCACCTCAAAAGACCTTGTTCTCTTTGTATGCCCCGTAGCTCCTTGTCATCTGACTGACTGCTGGCTTTCTTGCACTCGTGACTAAACCTCTGATGATCCAGAATGTGGCACTGTGCCTGATCTTCAGTGAGGATGAGAGGGCCCACATGTCTCTTGGTTTTGCTTCACTGGCTGTAGAGGTGTTCTTCCCATATCATCTCTGGAACAAGTGGTGCTCACTGCAGGGTCAAATGGGACCTAATGTGGACATAATGGGTGGAGCTTGACCTAGACCTTCAAGCTTCGCCCATTCAGAGAGGGGGAGCTGGACGTCAATCCCCACCCACTGGCTTAGTGAGCAGCATCAGCTGAGAAACTTGGTGAAGCAAGCTAAAATGGCATACTATAAAAAAATAAAAAAATAAAAAAATTAAAGTGTGGTTGCTTCAGCAAATATGTTTTTATCTCACATTTGCTTTTGTTAGCCTTTATCAGTTAGGTTTAGGGTAGGTAGTATTTTAGCACCACTCACCTGACATTTAGTGTCCGAACTGCCACAACAACTAATGTAATAAAAGTTTGCCAGATTCATGTTCATTTGTTTCGGATAAAATTGAACATGCTTTTAGCACCACTCAAAACTATGCAAAACCTATTACAGTTAACTAAAACTAAAACCATTAAAAAAAAATCAAATTAAATAAAATTTAACTGAAACAAAATTAAAAAACTTAAACTTATTTTAACTTATTAAATTTTAACTTTATACTTAAATAACACTGTGAAACATGCAAGAAAATGCAGTATCATCAAAAATTTACCACAAATACAATTTTTTTATATATATATTTTATATATTTTTTATACACACATAATATATATATATATAACTGGTCTTAAACAAAAAAATATCTGTAGCCATTTGAAATTAGAGGCATTTCAACCACTACATTTCAATTATGATCCAAACATGTAGCATGTACACACACATGTAGCATGAGCAGTGTTTTTATTTAAATTATATATAATTGTAGGATTTACAGTATTTATTTATCTACATAAGACACACTTGCACAAAAACAGCAGATGGACTGAATGAAAATGCACATTCACGCTCTGCCAGTAGGTGGCGATTATGGAAAAGCAGAAATACAGTTTCCTTGGTTATGGCTGTGCACAAATCAGTGCTGTGTTGTGCTTGCTTATAAATACTACTGTATATGGAGATAAGAGGAAGACCATCTGTTCCAGTCTTCTGCAAGTCCAGAACAGAGATCGGCCAAAATAAAAACCGTCTGCAGATCGTGTGTTTGGAGCAAATAGGTCTACCAGCCGGTTCTGCACGTCGCGCCACAAGAATTAAATCGCAATCGCACAAATGCTCTCAAATATATTTTGAGGTTGCATAGACTAAATTTTGGGAGCATATGTGACCAAAATACAATTTTTCAATTGTAGTCTTTTTAAAAAGGCATCTGAAATAATAAACTGTTATCTGAAATTATAATAATAATAAAGACATCTGAAATAATAACAATAAGTGCAGTGCAGTGTTGTCAAAAATGTCATTTTATATATATATATATATATATATATCTCGATATCTGCTCTTTCTCTCTCATCTCTCTGACAGTGAGTCGACACACACACCCTCCTCCCTCACTCACTCATTTGCTCCAGATGAATATTGTGGTATTACAGGGCTTGAATTTCTTCAAACTTTTCAAACTTTGGCAAGTTAGCTTAAAAAAGGAAGAGAAAAGATCTGGACAGAAAGTCCAGTTTCCTGCAGTGAGATCAGGTTGGGCTCAAGGCTTGATAGGCATGACAAAGTGAGTCTGACGGAGCCTTTAGGGCAGAATGAACCCATCTTCTCCAGCCGCAGCTTGCTATGCCGTGCGATTATTATTCTGCTCTTCAATTATTCAAAAGCACTCTTAAAATTTTATCACCTGCATAGGAGTTGAATAATTTTTAAAGCAGAAAGAGGAGAGACAGTATGTGGTGATGAAAGCGGATTTGAACAAAGGATGTCTCTTCTCATACATTCACCCACACTTACTCCTGCCATGACGTTTTGGTTCCTTACATTCGGAGGCAGTTGTTCCACAGATTACATTGCATATTAGAAGGCCAGGTCAGAGTGATGTGATTCTGCCAGAAACAGAATGAGACCTTTCATAAGAAGAGTTCATGTTCATCTTCTCACAGACAGACAGAGAGAGAAATTAGTCACTGGAACCAGATCCTCACTATTCAACCTTCTGCCACTGAGTCGGAGAGTGAGAGAACATGCACAGAAAGAGGGGTAATAGTGAAACTTGGCAAGTACTCCAAAACTTAGTAATAGGCCATTCACACACATTGCGTTTTTGCACTCTGTATCTTTTTTTTTTTTTTTTAATTTAATGTTCTTTTGAACTGACAATACATTGAAGTGAAAGGAAGGATACAGTAAGGCTCTGCACACATGAGCAGTGATGGGAATAATGGCGTTATAAATAAACAGCTTTACTAACGGCGTTACTTTTTTCAGTAACGAGTAATCAAACTAATTACTTTTTCCCCCATTACAACGCAGTTACCTAGTCTGGCTATCACCAGACCAAGCTCAATTTAAAATGAACATTGGTCTGGGGATTTGCTATGTATTTCCTACTGCACAAGAGGCGTGATCAACAAGCATTAGTGACGCAATTGGATAGTCCTTCAACCAATCAGATCAACGATCCGGGTGACGTACTTTGCAGAGCGATGCGAAAACTCCAGACAGGTTTACCGTGTGTCTCAATCAGCTCCCTAGTTCAGTAGTCAGGGCACTGATCAGGGAATCAGCCACATTCACTTTCATGATATACTGATTCACGACCTAGGGAACTAGGGAGCTGATTGAGACGCAGGGTTAGTTTGTATTGGTTTGTAGCATTGATCCGCGGTTTGCAGAAGCAGCAGTGGCATCGAGCGATTTTTGCAGGTTGTGCAAAAAACATGAAAGTGATCGGTATTTACACCCACTCGAGCAATTTGTTTGCTAACTAAAGAAGTCATTCAGCATCGTCGAGAGGTTAAAAGGACTCTGATACTGTTCTGGTTCAGTGTAAATGAACGCGGATATAGCCGCCCTAAACTACGTCATTGTCATGACAACCAAAAAGCATTCCAGTCAGCTCAGGCGGCGCGAGATTCAAGAAGCAGGGAGACGAAACATATAGAGCAAATAATAAAAATATTGTCTACCATCAAGGGGCATTGAAGTAAAAGAGTCCTGTACTCACATCGTGAAGCAAACCACCAAAATAACAGCAGAGAATCATTGTGTGTCATCAATCGCCGTTTGTAATCTTCCTATAAAGAGACTGTAAAAGTGTAACAGCGCAGCAGAAATGAATGCACGGGTTTCCAGACTGAGTTGCCGAGCGAAATCAAATCGCCGGCAGATCAGGCTGGGTTTACCCAGACTAGCAGCTACCATTACTGACAAAAAAAAAAAAAAATGCTGCGTTACTATAATTGAGCTCACTGAAGCGGTTTTCATCCGAGTAGTGTCTCTTTTTCTAGTCGACTAGTAGTTGTTCATTTAAGCCATTAGTTGACTAATCACATTTATATTAATTTGATTTCTTAAATACTGGAGAGAATAAACCATAATAATGCGCGTTTACGTAATATAGGCTATAGCACTCAAGTGTAAAGCTTGCCATAAAAGAACTGGCAAAAGTAATGATTATGAATGTGATGAAAACAGCAAGGAGACATTTTAATTGTTTATTAATAAAGTCATGTTTTCTGAATCAGTGTCTGCTGGGAAGATGAAGTTGACATTGACTCTCATCATCTCCACATGTGGACGCGCCTAAGAGAGAAAATGCACATTTCATTCGGATTACATAATCAGAGAGCAGCCTATTTATTTTCGTTTTGAATTATTTTCTTTAAAAGTAGACATTTCAAGCTTTCTATAGATATATTTCTCATGTCTGTGAGGCAAGCAGCCTATACGCTGAGTTTTGGTTCATTTAGCCTATAAGACGTGCTCCAGTTCACATGCAAGTGATCGCGCTGGCGCCTCCATGTATTGTCTGCTATATTTGCTTCTTATTTATTAAATCCAGGCAATGGGTTGATGAAACATTGATTAAAATTAAGATACAATTTTTACAAAACCAAATTCACTTCAAAGAAAGGCGAAACGATATCTGCTCGTTCTCTCTCTCTCATCTCTCTGACAGTGAGTCGACACACGCACACCCTCCTCCCCTCACTCACTCATTTGCTCCGGATGAATATTGATGGTGTTACAGGGCTTGAATTTCTGCATGGGATTGCATGTATTGTGCATAATTTTTACTCATTCACACAGATTTTCTGCTCACACCAAAAGTGTACGCACATAAAGCCGCCTCTCAGTACTAAATTGAGTTCTTTTTTGCTGCTTATTGTGCTTAAACAGTCAAACACACACAAAATAATGTCAAAATGGCGGTCTTGGCGAGAATTCACGTAAACAGTGAACATAAACAGTTGAGAAAGTAAACGCATGTGTAATGTTATAATGGATCCGTGCATCAGGTCTTAAAGTGACAGCAGCCTAATAAACCTGCTGCCATAGTATGAGATAATATGTTTTTCCCCAAGCCATTGGTTGATGAAACATTGATTAAAATTAAGATACAATTTTTATAAAACCAAATTCACTTCAAAGAAAGGCTTTCTACAAAACAAAACTTAATGAAGTGGTCAAAATCATGTCTGACCCACTCCATGTCTCCCGATATATTGCGCATCTTATGCTTACTCGTGCTGTTCACTTTTCATAATCAAATAGATGAATTTAAGACATAACATAGGTGTAACACAGTTCGTATGTACGGGAAGAAGGAGGCGGGAACCAACATAACTTTCAACATAACTTTAATTCAAAAAGAACAAAACGATAGTAATGCCGGCAGACCCTCACGGATGTCTGCTGGCCACACAAACATAATAAAACATAAAATAAAGTCCAGGCCTGGTCCTCTCTCGTCCTTCACTGTCCTCGCTCCTCCTTTTATGCTTCCGGAGCTCCTCCGTGAGAGACTCGAGGCCGGTGCGACTCGCAGGTGAAGATCGTTAACACTCGCGCCATTCCCTCACGGCTCTCGCCCGCCCTGCTCGTCACAATACCTACTTAAACAAATAATAATTTATTTTTAGACTTATATTTAATATTGGGGGCATCCAAGTTAATTGACATATTTGATTTTTTTTTTTTTAAGTAACACAATAGTTACTTTCCCAGGTAATTAGTTACTTTTATAATGATGTAACTCCATTACTAACTCAGTTACTATTTGTGAGAAGTAACTAGTAACTAATTACTTTTTTAAAGTAACATGCCCAACACTGCACATGAGCCATACAAACGACAACATTAGAGATTATGACCCAAAGATAGTCTGATGGTTCACAGAACTTAGAATCCATTGAGCCAAGTTCAAGTCTTCAAGGAGTCTCCTCAACATCTGTAAAGTTCTCGTGGCTCAACAAAAGAAAGTAAACGTGTCTGCCAAATGCTTCAGTGTTGAAGTAGAGCTTTTTTATTATCTTTCAATCATTGCTCATAAGGATGGGCAATATAACCTGAAGTTTAATTTGAGTTTAGTTTTGTTCGTTTGAGTTCTACTTTTTAAATAGCATTATGGCAAAAAATGGAACACATTGGCAATGTTTACACTTCCTGCTCTGTGTTTTTATATCATTCTATGTCGCTCTCATGTAGTAAACGTACATCATTACTGCCCGCTGACTGCTATCTACCACAGTATAAACAATATCATAGAATATTTACTGACTGATGAATTTCCTCCGTCAGAGATACAATCTAGGTAAACATAAATGTTGGGTAATTTTGCCTAAATATACCATCCAGCCAACTCTATGCTTTCTTTCTGAAGTTTTAGAAAGACTTTCCTCTAATGGGAAGTGTTCAGTGTTGCTGCAGGCTCTCTGTACCTTTATGAGCCCATGTGGGCCTCAGGGCAGCGCTGACTGTCTTTATCTAGCGTTCAGACACATTACTCCTTTTTTATTACAAGCTTTGCATCTTTGCATTTATCCGTTGTCACTTATTTCTCTCACAGTTTTCTGAACCTCTTTTCTGAGATAAACAGCACAAGATATGCAGCCAAAAAATGCAGGGAAGAAAGGTTATCAGAAGCTAACCAGAAGAAGTGAATGATGAACAGTCATTTTTGTACCTACTTTTTATACTTTTCACATCCCTTTTATGTATAGGTTATATTAAAAATGTTGTGCTCATGAGCATAATAGTTTTATGAGATGTCCATGCTTGTGGACTCTTTTCTTTAGTTCTTTTCAGCCTGGTCTCGATGTTTTTGTAAGTCGTTTTGGACAAGAGTGTGTATGCAAACATAAGAAAATGTATGTGTGGTAGACCACAAAATACAAATGAACTCATGAGATTGTTTTTGTGATTTAAGTTAGGGGACTGGGTGGATGGCCATGGTATTCTGTGGTCAGTCAACCATTTTTGTACTTTAAATCATTGGCTTGCTGGAAGATTCAACAATGGCCCAGTTTGTTTCCTGACGTGACGTGTATCCTAACAAATTGTCCAGGGCCTTTGGAAGAAAAACAACGTCGCATCATCTCAAGATCATTATCATATATTACACAACAGTGGATCGGGATAAGGTACTTTTCACTCCAGTAAAGTGAAGGCAATTGAGATGACATCAAAGATTTAGCAAAGACAACACTTCCAAATAACTTGTGGTTATGTGAGTCTGGTCCAAGTTTTGGAGAGTTTATGAACCCAAGACCCAATAAACATCTGCAACTGACATTTCCAGTTGATTTAAAGACCTCTGCCTAGATAGAGGAAATGGATCATTTCAACTATTTTTATTTATTTATTTATTTATTTTTCCTTATAGCCTAGTCATTTCCCGATTTGTGCATCTTAACAACTCTTCATCACACATCTTTACTTTATGCTTGGGTCTAGTGGCAGATGTTCACCTCGTCATTACACCCCAGTTTTTAGCAAGATGCTAACATGATTAGCATGATGCTAACACCATTAGCATGCTGCTAGAATGTTTTTAGCAAGATGCTAACATGATTAGCATGTTGTTATCATGATGCTAACACCATTAGCATTCCGATAGCATGTTTTTAACAAGATGCTAATCATGTTAGCATAATGCTAGCAACATGCTAACATGATTAGCATGTTGGTAGCATGATTACCATGTTGTTAGTAGCATGCTAGTAGCATGCTAATCATGTTAGCATTATGCTAACACGTTTTTACTTGTTTGTGTCATGTTCTGGGTGGTTGCTAGGGTGTTATAGGTGGTTGCTAATTGGTTGCTATGGTAACCTTTGTGGTTGCTAGGGTGTTGCTAAGGTACTTGGGGTGGTTGATAAGGTGTTGCTAGGCGGTTGCTAGGGTGTTCTGGGTGGTTGCTAGGCAGTTGCTATGGTAACCTGGGTGGTTAATCGGAAGCATTAAAGTTCAAATGATACCCAACCATATTTTTCTTTTTTAATAATAATTTTAATGGAACTGGAATCGGAACCGGAATCGGAATCGTTACACGGAACCAGAACCAAAATTTTTTACAGTGTACTTACCTAAGAATGTACTGATCAATGTCAGGTAGCTACATAGGTTAAGGTTAGATTTTGGAGTAGGTTCAGGGTTACTACCTGGATATTGTTTAGTTATTGTAATTACTATAATAAGTACATAGTATGTGTGGAACAGGACTGTAAAATAGTCATAATTAAAATTGTGCATAATTAAATGCAACTAACCTTGACCACATCCTAATCCTATAATCTTATATTAAGTACATGAGGATAATTAATACTCAGTGCTTAATGTATAATTACACTGTAATACAGACACCGTAAAATAAGGTGTAACATTATTTGATACAGTGCATTTATTGTGTACATGCATGTTTTTACATTGTACTTGTATTTAAAAAATACCTGTATGTAATTATATTTGTAATTACCTGTCCTTACCCGTATCCCCTCTCGTAGCAGCAAAAGTGTACAACAATACAACACAATTTTATTTATTGAATTGGTGTAAGTACTTGAACACCTAATATAAAGTGGGACCAAATATTTTATTTTACATCTTTTTTTCTTCTTTTTTTTATCATTTAAATTCAGGTTATATTTTTTTGCTTTAAGGCTTTTTTTTTTTTTTTTGTGAATATTTTGAATGAAAGACTAAAAAAACATTCACACCAAGAACCATAACTAATGATAAAAATCGCTCTAATAATAATCCACGGTAAAATGAGGCGCAGATAAAACAATATAGTCAGGATCACTTTCAGAGAGATTGTTTTCCAACTGTTAAAAATGATTAAAACATTGAGAGCCAATCACAATTCATCCTGCCTTTAGGTGCGTATTGCAAACAAAACTGCAGCAGCTTGCTTATAATAAACAGAACATTATCGTTCTTTGGTGAGGATGTCATTGTTGATATCATTATAGTTATTGTTATAATTTTAAGTTTTGTTTTTTGTTTGAATCTGGCCTTTTAGCACATTAACCAGACATTTTATTTTCAAACTTCTGCAATAAGTGCAAGAACCAGCATAAAATGTTGCCCCAATCACGTTCATCACTTTCATACACTGTAAAAAAAAAAATCCCAGTAAAATTTACGGTAAAAAACCGGCAGCTGTGGTTGCCAGAACTTTACCGTAAAAAATACAGTAGCAACGTAAAAAAAATCTGTTAAATTTACGCTAAAATAATGTATTTCATTAACTGATATAATGTTAATTTACCAACCTAATGAAGTACTAATATCTGTTTTGTACCTTTATAATACACTGACAGTCACCAAACACAGTGGTGATAAGAGTCACATGATGAATCAAAGTTCATCACAAGTTGAGAAGGACAACACTAACATATAGAAGGTGCACACAGTGTCATTCACACACACACTAAACACCATCATGGTAACATGCATGAAATTTTAAAAATGCAATAAACATTAACTTAACAACATTAGATGACATTAGAAAAATATGAGAAAAACTAAGAAGAAACAGAGTTATTTCAACGAAAATATATCAAATGTGAAGTGTCACGCAGGAAATTGTGGGAATGTCAATTTACGGTTTTTCACTGTAAATTTCACAATGAATTGTTATTTTTCACTTCCAAAAACTGTGAATTTAACGGTATTTTACCGTAAAATTACATTAAATGTACCGTTAGATCTATTACAGTTATTCACCGTATATAGTACGGAAACTTTCTGTAAAACAATTGACAGTTTTTCACCAAATTTTACAGTCTCTTTTACTGTTAAAATCACAGTCATTTTTTACAGTGTAGAAAAAGTAACATGCTTTTAGTAGAACTTAGTCAGGGTGGATAGTCTTTCCAATGGTATGCACTGTATAAAGGTCACATGTAATTTTAGCAATAGGCCATTCGGGTGTTTGCAATCAGTGATGACGTTTTTTGTGGGCGGAGCCTACCCGGTGGCAGAAAACTACAGTTCTGCAGTAGCAGTCTACTGAAGGCATTGAAATAAAAGAATAAAAAAGTAATTTCAAGTTTAAATCTCTCAATTCTGACAATTCTGAATTTATATCCACCAATTCTGAGAAAAAAAAAATATCAGATTTTTTTTTTTTTTCTCAGAATTGGTGGATATAAACTGAATTTGGTGGAATTATTGATGGAATTGCAAGAAAAACAGAATTGAGAGATTTAAACTTGAAATTACTTTTTTTATTCTTTTAACTGTAATAAACTCGTTATTCTGTTGTTTTTTTTTTTCTCAGAATTGTAGGATATAAACTTCTTTACTTGTCTTTTTTTGTAAATGTAGTTCAACAATTCAGGTAAAGCCTCCCTGTGCTGTGTGTGAGCTATTACAACAAAATTAGGCAAATTAGCCAAAAATTATGAGATAATAACAAAGTATTTGTATGGCGGTATAAATGGCAGTTTTCTCTGTGGTATATTGAATATGGGTATTTTTCAGTATCGTATTGAAGTTGGAAATTAAGATTTAGATATGTAATTTAGAACCGGGGTTAGCACCATTTTTTTACCCTGGGTTATGAAACCCTGCTCCGGAGCAGCTTAGCACCACTTTTGCTGTGTTAACCCCGCATTGCTTTGCCAAATGTGTACAATGTGAAACGTCCAGCACTTCCAGGTTCTACGTCAGAACGCAGACTCTGTATTGGCCGAAGATGATCACGTGATCAGCACGACACATGCATGTGATGCTGACGCAGGAGCCGGCCAATAATGAGACGAAGTTCTGACTGGAAGTACTGGACTTAAACAACATATGAGAATGACACAAAAGAGAAGATATTGTTGAATAAAGTCATTATTTTTAACTTGAAGGTTGAACCACTGCAGTCACATTTCATCAAAAAGATCTTAATTTGTGTTCTGAAGATGAACGAAGGTCTTACGGGTTTGGAACGACATGAGGGAGAGTGATTAATGACAAATTTAATTTTGGGGTGAACTAACCCTTTTAGAACAGATTCATGTCTGTCGGCACGTGTTATGAATTAGGCGGAAAGTTTTCATGAGAAGTTCAAATGTGCATACATGAGACCTATTGTTAGTGGGCAAATTATACTAGTGAGTTTGGCTAAAGGTGGCCATCCTTGTTAGCTGACAATACTCTGTCACATTTGGTTGTATTGCCAATTGCCAAGATGTAAACAGCAGAAAAAGTCTCTCATTTAAAGCTGGAAGGGCTGTGCCAGTAGCTGAAGCTATGGGACAAACTGTCAGATAAGATCTGTCAAAAAGCTGTTCATATTCTGACAAGGAACCTGCTGAGACCCTTGTGTCTGAAAAAAATAAAGAATATAAAAAAAAACAGAAAAATCGTCCCTAGGGAAAATATTTATTTAACCTTTAGATTGCTTTCAATTCAAGACCTTGCCATGTCTAGCTCCCAAACCATGTTCCTACCCTTATCCCTGGTTTTCTTTGTTCTCAAAACAAACTCTGGATTAGACGTTCTGTTCAGAAACACTCTGTTTACATAGGCAATACCATTCATTCTCCTCGAGTGTTGTTATTCCTGCTGTGGTGAAGAACATTGCTTTAGGTATGTGTTGAAACAGACGTGTTTCAGCTTCACAAGAGCAGTACTGTAGGCCTGTAAGCCATTTAGTAATTATTAGTCCTTTTGAACTTATTTCCCAATCCTTGGCCTAATCTGTTTTAAAGTCTGTAATAGCTGTAACTAAACCAGTTTGTGCTTTAAGGAGTAATTGCCAACACTTGAAGCATCCGTCCTTAAAAAAAAAACCTAAATGGATGAACAAGTGTCTATTTGTCAGTAGTGCGGCAGTGGACAGAAATAGAAGCAGGCTTTTCACAGAGCTTAGCTCTCATGAAGACTGTTTGACACTTCGATGACTCATTTCCAAATGAACTGCTTCAGTTGCCTGATTCTGTTCAGCAGTGTTCATCTGTTTCTGTACTCTCAATATCACACAGAGCACCATGAACCATGAGGAATAACCGTGAACGCTCATGTATTGATCTGCCATCAGTCATCCAGTTTGTCAAAGATTGCATGCACTGTATGAAATAACTATTCAGTTATATGTGTGATGTTCATATTTCTTTCTGAAGCTACTTTTTGTAATGTCTATTTGATGCTTTGCACAGTAATGACTTCAAATTATCTTTTAATTTCTCAGTCAAAATTGATGTGCAATTAAATTGCGATTAATTAATCGCCAAGTCATGTAATTAATTTATTTAAAAATTTTCATTGCTTGACAACCCTTATAATATAATATAATATATATAATATATTTGAAAAATCATACAAAAATGTTATTACACAAATACATTTAAATAAAAAGAACAATTCTTCTACTTTGCATACAAACCTATATATTATACATACCTATTATACCTATATATATATATATATATATATATATATATTTTTTTTTTTTTTTTTTTTTTTTTAAATTGCTTTGGTGCAAAGTGTTATATTTTCAAAACTCTTAGTACTAAACATGCACTAAAAGCGCACTTTTTTCAAACATTTCAGCATATTTTCAATTGTGTTAGTACAATACACAGTCACAAAGTGTCCTTTTCACGACACAAAATAAGTAATCTATATAAATAATCTAATCAGTGCTTGATATTGTAGAAGGACTGATAGCATGACTAGATTCAGTTCATCTTCCTTTCATACAAATGTTGTTTTTTTGCGGATGTAGTTTGCCTTTGTCTTAGTGGAAACTGAGCAGCAAGGCTTAAGGGTTTTAAAAGCACTCTGAACATTATTCTAATGTAAATAGGCAGTGTAACTGACAACCTTACCTTCATCTCACCTGGGAGAATAATCAAACCTTACATGAGGCTCTTTTTAAGGGAACCCCCGCCCCAGATTTGGTGTCTCATTTACAACATTGGGTTATTTCCATTGACGGAAAGGACTTCCTTTGATTGCATGGGTCATTGGATATGGTCCATTTGACCCCTGTAGACTCAAGTTCAGGCTCATTTACATTAATGGGGGGTGGGGGTAACACTGTGGATGCAGAAGATCTTTGTGTTGGTAAAAATGCTTTTCTTAAAACAGGAAAAACACAGTTATAGCAAAAATGTCCTCAAATGAAATACTAGTGGTATATGCACAAACAAAAAGTAATTCTTGAAACTAGAATATCTAATATCTATATCTAAGCATTGAAATATAAAACAATAAAATAGAAAAGATAACCTTGATTTAAGCATTTCTCCATTTTTAGATATTTATGCTAATTCAATAATTCTGGCATTATGGAATTATTCAATAATTAAGGCAAATGTTTTTGCATAATTTGTATTTGTATTTGCCTTTATTAACCAATTTGTATTTCCTGAACCACAAATTACTTGTTCTTAAAACAAGATTTTTCTTGATGTTCGCCTACGTATAACTGTCCATATAGTGGACTTCACTGGGGTTCAACGGGTTGAAGGTCCAAATGTCAGTTTCAGTGCAGCTTAAAAGAGCTCTACATGATCCCAGATGAGGAATATGAGTCTTATCCAGCAAAACAATCAGTCATTTTCTAAAAAAAAAAAAAAAAAAAAATATATACTTTTTAACCACAAATGCTCGTCTTGCACTGCTCTGTGATGCGCCACGCATTACGTATTCATGTTGGAAAGGTCACGCGTGACGTATGCTGAAGTACCAATCCAGTGTAACGTGCAAAGACTAAATAAAATGGCCTTTACAAAAAAAAAAAAAAGGTAAAACAACGATGTCGGACGATTTTGAAGTTGAAAATGAGATGGAGTTTTTCGCCCTACTGCGGTACTTCCACCTACATCACACGTGACCTTTCCAACATGATTACGTAATTCTTGGCACATCGCAGAGCAGTGAGCATTTGTGGTTAAAAAGTATGCACATTTTTATTTTTTTTAGAAAATAGCCGATAGTTTCTTTAGATAAGACTCTTATTCCTCGTCTGGGATCATGTAGAGCTCTTTGAAGCTGCACTGAAACTGACATTTGGACCTTCAACCCGTTGAACCCCAGTGAAGTCCACTATATGGAGAAAAATCCTGGAATGTTTTCCTCAAAAACCTTCATTTCTTTTCAACTGAAGAAAGAAAGACATAAATCTTGGATGACATGGGAGTGAGTAAATTATCAGGAAGTTTTAATTCTGAAGTGAACTAATCCTTTAAGGGGGATAGTCTTACTGTCAAATCACTCAACACTGCCATAAGATTTAAATTTTGTCATTCGGCACAACAAATTAAAATTGTCATCATTTTCTCACCCTCAAGTTGTTCCAAACCTATATGAATTTCTTTCTTGTACTGAACACAAAAGAAGATATTTTGAAGTATGTCGGTAACCAAACAGTTGATGGACCCCACTGACTTACATAGTATTTTTAATTTTTTTTTAGTCAATTAAGTCAATGGATCCCATCAACAGTTTGGTTACGGTCATTCTTCAAAATATCTTATTTAGTCGTCAGCAGTAGAAATAAATTTATACAGGTTTGGAACAATCTGAGGGTGAGTAAATGATTCTTTCAGAATTTTCATTTTTGGCTGAACTATTTCTTTAAAATAAGATGTTTTTGGTGCCGAATGACAACATTAAAATCTGATTGCAGTGTTGAATCATTTGACCATGAGATTAGAGAAATGTCTAACCAGCTGAGAAAAGAAAATGTATCAAAAAATTAAAATTTGGCTTGCAATTGAGTACATTCCTGTTCCTGTCTTCTGAAGTAGGCCTAAATAAATTCAGTATCCTGTGCATGATGCCAAATCAACTCAAGATCAGAGTCAATTGTGAATCCTGAATCAGTGAACATCCTCCATGCTGTGAAAGAGACACAATGCAAAAACTACAAAACAATATCAGAGGCATCACATCAAAGCTACATAACCCAGTTATAACATGCTCAATTCCAACATGTGATGATGTCACCAATAGTGTAGGACCTGCTAATTCAACAAGAATGTCTCTTTCTTTGTCTCTCTTTCTCATAAGGTTGAGATTTCACCACCTGCTTCAGTTCTTACACAAATAATAGCTGCACCTTCTTGAGCTGTTGTCATGGCAACTGCACAAGACATCGTCAGAGGCAAGCAGAGAGATGCTATGGTACCCGGTCATTATGATGTACATGGGGAATAAACCGTGTTCCTGTGTACAACACGTCTTAATATGACACAGCATGTGTTTGTAGCCAAGTTTAGCTGAAGCCGTTTGTTTCTTACAGAACCCCTAAGGCCAATTAGACAGGGTCCTATTTAACATCTATTAATTTTAAGAAATATGAAAGCTGTAAAGAAGTCCCAAATATGGTCCCAAGTGTGTGGAGATGACAGTTCCAGAAGTTAAATAAATAAAAAACATGGTTATTTTAGTTAATCCATGGTATCCACAAATTAACCATAATTCTGCTACAAAAACCATAGTTCAACTATAGCATTTGTTTGGTTATACAAATGGTAATCAATACACCAGAAACCATGTTTTTACTATAATAAAATCATGGTTAATTTTTGTAAGGGAGGTGAACCGACTGCCAGCCTGCATGAAGAAGTTCTTGAGACTCCAACAGCTTCAAATACCTGTTTGCTGCTGGCTTTTTGCTGCCAGTTTACCCAAGAAGACCTGTCAAACTATTGAACAAACCTGTCTGAGATTGATACAGTTATCTAAAAAGATATGAGGTTTCCTATACTAACGGGGCTAATCTGGAACACAGTGCTCTGTAATATTAAATTAAATGTCTAATACTTCTATGTAAGATGAAGGAGAACATCAGCCAAATCAGACAGTCGCAGGGAAGACTGCTGGATAAGAGTAACGGAATATGCTAGAAATATGCTGAAAAAAAGACTGAGATTAAATTATGTGAGAGAAAGAGTAATTACAACAAAATAAATTCAATTAGACAACAACATAAATTGAATTGGCACTAACCCAAAAATTATTTTTACAATATGATTGTAAAAGATGTGTCATTCTCGATTTTAAGATGATATTGCCTAGAGTGAACTCAAAAGAGTAAAAGTGAAGGTGCTGTCTTCTCTTTTATTTGGATATTTGTAAAAATGAATCATTTGTACTAACAAGCACCCTACCCCCCAACACCCTTAAAAGGTCTATAAAAAACTATATTAGCGTCCACACCAGCTGACGATATCATACTGTTTATTCCAAGTACGCACTGTAGTTTTGTCGTCTGTTGCTTTAAAGGGTTAGTTCACCCAAAAATGAAAATTGTCATTTATTACTCACCCTCATGTCATTCCACTCCCGTAAGACCTTCGTTCATCTTCAGAACACAAATTAAGATATTTTTGTTGAAATCCGATGACTCAGTGAAGCCTGCATAGCCAGCAATGATATTTCCTCTCTCAAGATCCATTAATGTACTAAAAACATATTTAAATCAGTTCATGTGAGTACAGTGGTTCAATATTAATATTATAAAGCCACCAGAATATTTTTGGTGCGCCAAAAAAAACCAAAATAACGGTTTCAGCGGTTTGGAGCGCCAAAGTCACGTGATTTCAGCAGTTTGGCGGTTTGACACGCGATCCAAATCATGATTCGACACAAAAGATCCATAACGCTCCGAAGCTTCATGAAGCAGTGTTTTGAAATCGGCCATCACTAAATAAGTCGTTATTTTGTTTTTTTGGCGCACCAAAAATATTCTTTATAATATTAATATTGAACCACTGTACTCACATGAACTGATTTAAATATGTTTTTAGTACATTAATGGATCTTGAGAGAGGAAATGTCATTGCTGGCTATGCAGGCCTCACTGAACCATCGGATTTCATCAAAAATATCTTAATTTGTGTTCTGAAGATGAATGAAGCTCTTAAGGGTGTGGAACGACATGAGGGTTTAATGACATTATTTTCATTTTTGGGTGAACTAACCCTTTAAATGCTCAAGCTCTTTAAAGTAGGATGGATTCTGATTGGCTGTCAATGTTTTTATTATTCATCAGCTGGAAAAAAAAAAAAAAAAACTCTGAAAGTGATTCCAACCATGTCTTTTTTTGGTGCTGTTATCATTATACACTGTGTTCCAAATTATTATGCAATTGACATATCAGTAAGATTTCTGTACAATAAACATTCAGATTTTAGTTTTTCTAAGAAAATGTTTGTTTGTTTATTTATCCATGTCTTTTTAGATAACTGGTATCAATCTCAGACAAAATAATTTGCCAGATCTATGGAAACCCGATTAGAGGTTGTTCCACATCATTAAGCAAGTCACAGTTCTCATGCAATATGGGGAGGAAGAAAGATCTTTCTGAAGATGAAAAGCATGAAATGGTGCAATGTTGTGCAAAAGGCATGAAAACAACTAATATCGTGTGAAACTGAATGGAGATTATCGAATTATCATAAGATTTGTGAGTGATTTAGAGCACAGCAGAACTTGGTCAGATAAAGGCTTATTAATGAAAGTTCCTATCAAAAAAATGTATTGTATTAAAAGGGCAGCTATAAAAAAAGCCAGTGTTGAGCAGCAAACAGGTATTTAAAGCTGCTGGTGTCTCTGGATTCTCAAGAAGCTCTCCATGCAGGCTGGCAGTTGTGCATAAAGATGCATTTTAGACACCACTAACCAAACCTCACAAAGAGAAACATTTACAGTGGGTGTAGAAATACATTTTCAAACATATTTATTGCTGTGGTGATTTTTTGCAGCATGGGATAGTGCATAGTGCATTGTACAATAGTGCATTGTACTATGCACTATCCTCCTTTTTATACCATAGCTGAAAATGGCCAGTTATGAACTCCACATATCTTGCAAAAGTCATTTTAATACCCTCCATCTCACTTCCCAGTATTCCAGCCCAAATCATCACCCACCAGCTCCTTGCTGACGCCGCAGTCTTGTTGGAACGTGGTGGCCATTTACCAACCATCCAGAAATCCATCCATTTAGACCATCCATTGTAGTACGGCATTAGTCAGTGAATAAAACTATTTCAAAATGAGTCTTCATGTATTTCTACACCCACTGTAAATGTTTCTCTTTGTTAGGTTTGGTTGGTGGTGTCTAAAATGCATCTTTACGCACAACTGCCAGCCTGCATGGAGAGCTTCTTGAGACTCCAGAGGCACCAGCAGCTTCAAATACCTGTTTGCTGCTCAACACTGGCTTTTTTATAGCTGCCCTTTTAATACAATTCATTTTTTGACAGGAACTTTCCTCAATAAGCCTTTATCTGACCGAGTTCTGCTGTGCTCTAAATCACTCACAAATCTTATAATTCGATAATCTCCATTCAGTTTCACACAATATTAGTTGTTTTCATGCCTTTTGCACAACATTGCACCATTTCATGCTTTTCATCTTCAGAAAGATCTTTCTTCTCCCCAATTGCATGAGAACTGTGACTTGCTTAATAATGTGGAACAACCTCTAAGTAGGGTTTCCATAGATCTGGCAAATTATTTTGTCTGAGATTGATACCAGTTATCTAAAAAGACATGGATAAATAAACAAACAACATTTTCTTAGAAAAACTAAAATCTGAATGTTATTGTACAGAAATCTTACTGATTTGTCTCTTGCATAAATTTAGAACGCAGTGTAGTTGTGGGATGGACTCTGCTTTTTTATATTTAGAACGTTTTTTAAAACTATTTTTTATCGTTATCATCCTTGGTGTGAACGGGCCTTAAAGGATTAGTTCACTTCAGAATTAAAATTTCCTGATAATTTCCTCACCTCCATGTCATCCAAGATGTTTATGTTTTTCTTCATTTGAAAAGAAATGAAGGTTTTGAGAAAAACATTCCAGGATTTTTTCTCCATATAGTGGACTTCAATGGGCACCAAATGGTTGAAGGTTCAAATGTCAGTTTCAGTGCAGCTTCAAAGAGCTCTACATGATCCCAGATGAGGAATAAGAGTCTTATCTAGCAAAACAATCAGTCATTTTCTAAAAAAAATAAAAATTATATACTTTTAAACCACAAATGCTCATCTTGCACTGCTCTGTGATACACCACGCATGACGTAATCATGTTGGAAAGGTCACGTGTGACGTAGGAGGAAGTACCTATCAAGTGTGTACAAAGTGAACGTGCAAAGACTAAGTCAAACGGCCTTTACAAAAAAAAAGGTAAAACACCTACCGTGGTGCTTCCGCCTATGTCAAGTGTGACCTTTCTACATGATTAGTAATGCGTGGCGCATCACAGAGCAGTGCAAGACGAGCATTTGTGGTTAAAAGCTATATAATTGTTTATTTTTTTTAGAAAATGACCAATAATTTCGCTAGATAAGACTCTTATTCCTCGTCTGGGATCATGTAGAGCTCTTTGAAGCTGCACTGAAACTGACATTTGGACCTTCAACCCGTTGAACCCCAGTGAAGTCCCATATGGAGAAAAATCCTGAATGGGTTCTTTCGAAACATTGACATGGGCGAGTAAATTATCAGGAAAATTTAATTCTGAAGTGAACTAATCCTTTAAATGTTTACTTTTTGCTTTGGATTATTAGCATCGAAAGCAGTTTTCAGATTGAGAAACAATAGGGTGATTTATCTCTGTAACTATCACTCTTTGAATAGAAGTTATTTACCAGTCACTTTACTCCATTAAACCAGTCTCTTACCAATCTAAGGTATACAAGTGACACCAAGTTTCATAGCATCAGTGTTCTCTCAATCCCATTCACATCCCTGAATAACAAATGCAGATCAATATTACATTTTAAACCAATATATGACTCTGAAGCCCCACAGTGTGCACTGAACGAACTTCCAAGTTTTGGTGAAGCATATGATAAAATGTCAACAAATGCAGCTAGATCTTTTCTCAGAACTAACTAAAACTGAACCATTTTATGTTCATTTTTTATTTACTCCATTAAAATGCTATAATTATAGCCTAATGTTTAGGCTTTCTTGACAAAATAAGCCCGGAACTAAGCAGCATAATTAAACATAGCCTTTAAGATTTTGCAAAGAATTGCTTTAACATTTTATTTGGTAATGAGAAATATGCCTTACATAACATATAACACTGGCATTCATTGTGAACTTTAATGATTGTCTTTGAATTGATTCTAAAGAAATAGCATTACCTGCACTAACTGCATTGATCAGTATTTTTGTTGCTCATTTTCCATTCTCATTTCTTAATTTTACATACAGCAAATGAACTGATACTCAAAAACATTCCAAACAACCTTAAGCATCCATTTAAGGGGGAAAAAAGGGCAATGCAACATTTGTTTTGTACAATATAAATTTTCCAGCGGTGGTTCACAGATGCTGCCGTATCAAACATCTACAGTTTCATTTAGAAAACAAACAGTGCTATTAAATGACCACAAAGAGCTATGACATTCCCGAAAGTGATTGTGAAATCCTTGATTTGAACAAACAAATCCTCAGTTACTGAGCTGGTCCTCCTTTTCAGTTGAAAGCTATCTCCTGTGCAATAACTCTGTCACAGTTTAGAGGCAGTCAATAAAGATTTACTCAGGTCTTTTGCTTCTCCAGCTGTTCTTACACGTTCATAACCCAGGATGGCCATTGCATGATGGCAGTACTCCTCTACTTGTTTTATCTGTTGAATACTCAACACTGTTCTCCACGCACTGGCCGCTTGTGTCGCGTTCCTGGCCGACACAATAAATGGCTTTGAGGAAGAGCTTGTGCCATTCGTCATGTTAAGAGCAAAAGACTCAATGTCAAGGTTGGCACTGAGATTGGCAAATTTATAAACATTCCGGAGTGTTTTGACAGGGTTATCCACCAGATCTTCGTAGCGTACCGCCAGGTATTTCCCTTTCAGCCAGTCGGGCGGATTTAAGGCGGTCCTCAGGCTCCTCCTGTACGTCCGGTCGCATATGACCTCCATAGCCCCAACCGAATGGTAATCTGCACCATCTTTTTTGCTAATTTTGTGACCGGGATCCACAAAGGGTATCCGACGGAGTTTGGGATCCCTGCTTCGGACCACCTGCAAGTTCTCACGAATCAGCCCGTGCCTGGATTTGATCCTGGAGTTGGCCACGGCTCTGGGATCTCGCACAAGATGAATCACCTTCAGATCCAAAGACGGATCCTCCATAAGAGGCGCCAAAACGTTGACGTCCAAAACCCGAACCCCCTTTATGACTATAGTGTTGTACTTCAAGCATTCTTCCTCTAAGAGCTGGAGGCTTTGTGGAGGACATTTTTTGCACACTTTGTCATCCACCATCCCGACGACTTCTTTTCTATAAGCTGAGCAAAGAGGATACGAGCAGATGACTTTATTAAGCGTGGCCCCGAAAAGTCCGAGGGAGGTGAAGTTTTTGCTCCCAGGGCTGTTGTACAGCTGAAAAACTGAAAGGTCGCAGCGGTACAGCGAGCTCAGCATGTCCCCTCGCTGCTCCCTGTAAGGACACGGCATCACCCGGGTACAGCTTCTGCCAGATGTGCCACATAGGTTCATAGAGGAAGAAAACCTCTGGGTGTTGATTAAACAGCTCTCCAAAAAATGATGAACCGGACCTCCATGTGGTCAAAACATAGACGAGCTGTCTCTTCTTAGCAAGAGATGGTCTGTAAAGGAATCGGATATCTGACCTTCCCTGATACGGAGTGCTTCTCATCTGGAGATTACACTGTTGAGGTTCTTTAGTCCATCTGTAGTTAGCCAAGTTCAGCATGGTGAGAACTAACAGCAGAAAATACGCTATAAACAGTACAATTCTTTTCCTCCGCAGCACTTTCATTACGATTCCAGGCTGGGTGACTATTTTTGTGGGATGATTCCGATATGTTTTGAGATTTCGGTCATAAACACCATTCTTTTCCCCTAGTGCAGACAACTGAAGTTGTAGGAACTGGTTGCTTCTCATCTGTTGAAGGATAGAGCGGCTCGAGCCACTCAATCACAGTAAATGAGCACGCACAAGAACAATTCAAATGATGTTTTCATGCAAGCAAACTTTGTTCTTAATGAAAACCCAGATGAGATCTCCTCGTTTGCCGACAGATATCCAATATCCATCACATCCAGCGTCCAGTCGTGTGCGTTGTGGAATGTAGCGTTACTGCAGTGCGCAGATTCTCCCTCAGTCCTCAGAACAACATCGCGAACGTTCACAATATCATATCCGTTTGTGCGTCCATCAGTCTCGACCGTTTGAGAAATCCCTTTGCTGATGTTGTTCTGTGGTGACTGAGAATCACCACAGTAGCGGAATCGACATTAGTATAACCGCGTCACCGTTAGGAATGTAGTCAATACATCCGGCGTCTTGTTTTCCAGTCGCGCGTCGTGATGCGCGCCTGTTTTTTTGCCGATGTGGCGTCTGTCTCCGGCTCTAACTGTACTGAACTGATTCAGTCTCGGTCCGGGGGTAATAAAGACCCTCCCCTTCTCCACAGCCAGTGGAAATAGACCCGTACTTTCGCCACTTCAGACGCCCCCACCACATACAGGCACTGAACAACAAAACGGTTGAGATGGCTGAACACAGAAAGTGCGGCTGTAAAGTGATTTATGTGAAGACTGCACAGTAAAATTGCATAAAATCACGGGAATCATACATCAATTATTTTAAAATGCAAGCAGTCATTTCTATCTCCTTTTTTCCAAGTCATTCTAAAGGAATTCAAACAGGAGTTCTTTTTTCTTTGAGTCTTAGTCTGTGTAATATTGTTTGCTATGATCAGAACTCTACTAGTTTTGGAATATTGACTGTAACACACACACATATATATATATATATATATATATATATATATATACACACACTACCAGTCAAAAGCTTGGAAACATTACTATTTTTAATGTTTTTTTTTTTGTTTGTTGTTTTTTTAACAAAGTCTCTTATGCTCATTAAGGCTGCATTTATTTCATAATGAATACAGAAAAAAACAATAATATTGTGAAATATTATTACAATTTAAAATTATGGTTTTCTATTTTAATATACTTTAAAATATAATTTATTTCTGTGATCAAAGCTGAATTTTCAGCATCATTACTCCAGTCTTCAGTGTCACATGATCCTTCAGAAATCATTCTGATATGATGATTTATTATCAATGTTGGAAACAGTTGTGCTGCTTCATATTATTTTATAACCTGTGATACTTTTTTCAGGATTCTTTGATGAATAAAAGGTTA
This sequence comes from Culter alburnus, assembly GCA_028476615.1. Classification (NCBI taxonomy): domain Eukaryota; kingdom Metazoa; phylum Chordata; class Actinopteri; order Cypriniformes; family Xenocyprididae; genus Culter; species Culter alburnus. Next base: position 58,133 of record JAOTNS010000274.1, on the reverse strand, counting down.
AAAAGAACAGCATTTATTCAAAATATAAATCTTTTTTAAATAAATTAATACTTTTATTCAGCACGGATGTGTTAAATTGATAAAAAGTGATAGTAAAAGATTTATATTGTTAGAAAAGATTTATATTTTGAATAAATGCTGTTCTTTTTAACCTTTTATTCATCAAAGAATCCTGAAAAAAGTATACACAGGTTATAAAAAAATATTAAGCAGCACAAGTGTTTCCAACATGATAATAAATCATCATATTAGAATGATTTCTGACTGATCATGTGACACTGAAGACTGGAGTATGATGCTGAAAATTCAGCTTTGATCACAGAAATAAATTATATTTATATATAAATATTAATATTAATATATAATATATATATATATATAATATATATATAGTATAGTGTGTGTGTGTGTGTGTGTATATATATATATCCTATCTTAAAATTCCTCATTTTTTTAAATAGCATCTCTCTGTAGGGAACTAATCGAAATTAAAATTACATTAAGATTTTTGACTAGCGTTTCATTCTTTAATTTATTCAATTCCAAAATGTGAAAACAAACACTATAGGTATTTCTAGCCATATAAACAGCAATAGTAAGATAGTTTAACCAAGCAGAATCCATGTGTCAGTTTATTCATTCTGTATCAACTGATAAAGAACCACCACTAACCACTAAATGTGAAGTAATGACACACATTGTCATGTAATGTTATCATTAATATTAATTTAATGTCAATACAATTAAATCTCAAGTTACTTAAGCGATATTACCTACCTATTTCTTATTTAAAGTAATCAAGTAATCAAGTCCAGTATTTTTTAAGATCAGAATTAGACCTAGTCAGATTTACAATTGATTTACCGTACTCTTTTGATTTAAATCTTTTCTAATGAATCAATCAAACATTTGAACAAGACTGCTTAAGGCTGGGGCTATGTTTGGAGTAGAATACACTGTAAAATGTAATAAGTAGAGTTAACTTAAAAAAGTGAGGAAACCGATTGCCTTAAATTTATAAGTAAAGTATACTATTCATTTTAAGTTGGCTAAACTAAAATAGTATTTGTAGACTAAACTTACTCAATAAGTAAAGTATAGTATTAATTTTAAGTTGGCAAAACTAAATAGTATTTGTAGACTAAACTTAATTATCAAGTACAATTAAGTACTATTGACTCAAAAGCATTAGTTGTGGTAACTTATTATTAGTGTTCACTTTACTAGTAAATTTAAGGAAACCGATTGCCTCACATTTTTAAGTAAGCTAAACTAACAAAAACGAGTAAAGCAAAAAATGAACTATGTTGTCAAAACATTCATTTTATTGTAACAGTGTCCAAAATTTAAGCATTTTTAAAACAAAAAGGGTTGACAACAGACCTACAACAACAGTCTTGTTTCTGCCATCAGCTCAAATCTGATTAAAACAACAGCCTTTTTTTTTATAGTGTGTTTAAGCTGTGAAGGGTACTCCATATTTAAACATAGATCAACCCAAAAACAAAACACATGGCATGTGGAACATTCTCAAGTCCATCCATTGCTATAACACCCTCCAAAATTATTGCTGTATCAGTGACCTCCAATGGCAAACCTTGTGGAGACATCGGGCTGTCCTCTGGCACCACAGTGAGAATTCCTATCGATACTTGAGGTGCAACGATATCAATGTCCTATAAGAAAGAAAGAAAAGCGATATTAAAAATACATTCTTATATTGCAAACGCAAACAAGTGCATGTTCCTTGTAAACATTTAAACTGCTTAAGGTGCTGTTACTAGTTCTTGAAGTAACTAGTAATTTTATAACCTGGCTTCAGTGTGAATTGTCAGTGATAATTTGGACTTTTTCAGCAAAAGCATTGAAACATTTAATAGCAATATCTTTTAGGTAAAACAGTTACATCCATCCCATGATCGGTTTGGTTTCAAACATTCCTCAAATATTTTCCTTCGTGTTCATCAGAAAGAAATTTATACAGGTTTGTAACAAAATGAGATCCTTTCCCTATTCTTTTAATGTTTAACTTATTTAACGCTAATTATTGGTCATCGAAAGGCATTTGTTTTTGTTACTGCTGAAACTGTCTATACCAGCAGAGAGTGAGGCGATAGGGTGGAGAAGGGATACTGCTAAAACTGTCAAGGGACATAGGTAAGGAATGGCTATATATAGAGACCTCTTTGTGCTGAGTACACTGTTAAAAATTGCTGTTAATTTACGGCAAAATTTTAACAGTATAATCCTGTTATATTAAAAAGCAGCGCATTACTGTTTTTTTACGGTTGGTGAAATGACATACACAAATTTTAACAGCATTTTACCGTATTTATTCCACAAAGGAAAGAAAACAGTACTTAACAGTATTTTTGGAACTGAAAACTGCAGCGAGCACATCTGGATTTTCATCCGTCTTTACACTGTGATTTAACCGGTGAGTGCACCTTTGCCTTGCTCCTTTTACACAAGATAGGCTACACGTTTGCAATTGCAAATAACTGTGCAAATAACTGTAATAATTGTGGATGCTGAGCTTGTAACAGTTTTATACGTCCATTTCAGTGCCAAACCCGCCAACCGTGCAAACTGCGTCACAGAGTGGAGCTGGATTTCGGATTCATATATTTCCCGAGTACGAGGTGAGTTCACTATGTATACCTATACAAGTTTTTCAAATATGATATACTATAAACTCTTCTGCAAAGTAAGCCTTTAACATCATAGCAACAAAGTAATATTGATGTAAGTTATTTCTAATGCGCTGAAATTGTCGTCATCTCGTTTGCTAATTTTAGCTTAAGATCTTTTCATTTATCGGATAATATAGCCTACATTTAGTTTATATTAGACAAAACGTTGATTTCGATAACGTTGTGCTTGCAAATTTGGGTAAGCTTGTTCTAATTTGTACATAACTGTATTATGAGGGGAGTTTTTCTTTTGTTGCTGTTTTGCTTCTTTAGCGTTGGGTGTATTTTGGATTACTTCGATCCAGGTTAGCTTGATAGAATAAGTTGCGCGTTACTACTCAGTAAGTTATTATGTTGATGGTTTGTATTGTAATGTTACTTTGCCCAGTACAGTAGGCTAAATGACATTTTATTTCAGTGGAGACTTTGTTGTTGACTGTCCAATTTGACTCGCTGTTGTTGTTTATGTTCTATCATGGTATTATTGTCCTAACAACTGAAATAGACATGCTCTTTCCTAATTTAAAAATTAAATGCATACATTACAGGCATTATTGTTAGTGTATTGAGTCTGTCCTCATCATTGTAACTGTGTCTTAGGCCTCTTCCACTGCAGCTGATGTAGAAAGGACACTTGAACAACCTGCAACTCCTCGACTGATACTCCTTGGTATGTATAGAACTCTATGAATGTAAAGTCTATTTTATTACATAAGCCTCTAAGGGTGTTTTTTTTTTTTTTTTTTTTCTTTTGTATTTCAGCAAACATGGTAAATGCTTTTGTACAACACTGAAAGGGACAGTTCACACAAAATAAATATGCTGCATCTTTTACCCACACTCATGTCATTCCAAGCCCTCAAGACTTTTATTAATATTTGTTATGTTATGACTTGAGGCACATGACTAATTGTTAAAGGGTTAGTTCACCCAAAAATGAAAATTCTGTCAGTTATTACTTACCCTCATGCCATTTGACACCTGTAAGACCTTCGTTCATCTTCGGAACACAAATTAAGATATTTTAGTTGAAATCCGATGGCTCCATGAGGCCTTCATAGGGAGCAATGACATTTCCTCTCTCGAGATCCATTAATGTACTAAAAACATATTTAAATCAGTTCATGTGAGTACAGTGGTTCAATTTTAATATTATAAAGTGACGAGAATATTTTTGGTGCACCAAAAAACCAAAATAACGACTTATTCAGTGATGGCTGATTTCAAAATCATAAATGAATCAAAGTTTCGAATCTGCAGTTCAGAGAACCAAAGTCACGTGATTTCAGCAGTTTGGCGGGTTTGACACACGATCCAAACCATGATTCGGCACACTGATTCATTTATGCTCCGATGCTTCCTGAAGCATTGTTTTGAAATTGACCATCACTAAATAAGTCGTTATTTTGTTTTTTTGCCGCACCAAAAATTTCTCGTCGCTTTATAATATTAATATTGAACCACTGTACTCACATGAACTGATTTAAATATGTTTTTAGTACATTAATGGATCTTGAGAGAGGAAATGTCATTGCTCCCTATGTAGACCTCTTTAAGTCATTGGATTTCAACTAAAATATCTTAATTTGTGTTCTGAAGATGAATGAAGGTCTTACGGGTGTGGAACGGCATGGGGGTAAGTAATTTTGAGAATATTTTGTGATTTAAAGTGTCTTTATTTTTCAAGTTTTTCAAAGTTTTAATAAAGCACATTTTGAAGTTACTCTGCATTGTGTTAAATTTTTAATGTTTCAAAGGATATATTTGTACATTGTATTATGGTTTTAAAGCAAGACTTCTAAGGGGTAATTAATAAAATCAAAGAAATATCTAGAAAAATAGTTACACCTTTTTTTCTTAGCAGTCCATTTCTCAATATAATAACATTTGTAGCTTACAGTTAAAAAGTGCAAATAAACATTAATTAACTGTTAATACTTTTAACAGTAATTTACTGTTAATGTAGAAAATAACAGCTTTATGCTGTATTTACAAAAACAGTAACAAACTGTAAATTTCAACAACAGCAAGACACTGTTAATTTAACAGTAACTTGCTGGCAACCGTGCTGCCAGTTACTTACTGTTTTTTTAACAGGACAATTTTTAACAGTGATGGATTGAAATTGAATTGGAAAAATTCAAGACTATTCTATATGAGATTTTTATAGTTTGAAAACAGTTTCATCCACATTTTAAGATTTATTTGATCAAATGTTATGTCTTCTATGTACTTTATATAAGATCTGTTAAGTAAACGTAACGCTGACACAGAAATTGGGACATCTTTCTTGTAGCACTTTTTACAGATATTACATTAGAAGAATACTTACAAAGCATGTTTTGAAGAAGTCTGTAGTGTCTTCCCCAAGAAGGACAGCAAGACCACGGCGAGTGATGTTCTAACAAATAATACATAAAACATCAAGATCAACAGTGAAAACAGATCACTTAAAGTTGACAAATGGACTTACACTATTGTAAAAAAAAATAAATAAAAAAAACACTTACTGCAGACTTCATTTGCATTAGAAGCTCCAAGAGCTTTTTTCCAGCTGTGCCTTTCTTTGATTCGAAAATTTCCAGAAAACGAGAAGTATGTTTATCAAGGGCTGAGAAGAATTCTTGCTTGAGGTTTTTGCTTGTGATCCCGGTTGAACTCAGCAATAATCTACGAAAAGGAGAACAAAAGAAACAACACATTAAGACTTAAAATATTTTTACATGCCCTAGATAAAATGTGTCTTAATTACCTGACTTTCCCTGAAGAGTGCTGGCCATCTTTGTAAAGTCTCTTTTACTGAAGGCTCCTTTTCAACCAACTCTTTTCTTCTTAGCGAAAATGTTATGTCCATGTACTGTGCTATCAGTGTAGAACTTGGATGTCGTTTCTTCATTTCCTCCACAATTTCTAATCGTTTTGATTCCATGCTGCTTTCATTTTCACCAGAAGGCATATTGGGTAGAAAATTGATCTCGAATCGTTTGGGTTTCTTGACATTCCTTGGAGAATCTTGGCTCCCTCTTTTCATTGAATTAAAGAACAAGAAGACAATTGAATTAAAGAAGACAAATGTTGTACAAATTTATCTTAAACATCCTATATACTCAGAAATAATATGAAATAAGAAACTGCTAAATATTTCGTAGCCAAAAACAGCAATAAATAACACCAGTAAGTAATAGACTAGTATTAACATCAAATGCGTTGTAAAAACAGAAAACAACAGCAGCTTTCAGCCTGTCACCATCATGCAAACATGAAATATCAAACGGGTTTACAGGTTTTTGCATTCCATTTGTCCTACCGTTTTTATGTTTGGCGGACATGTTTAGGTGTTGCACTTCTCTCGTGTCTTTTGCAGCGTCTCACCCATGAAACGGCTTTGTAAAAGCACGGCGGTCAAGTAAAAAAAAAAAAAAAAAGAAAAGAAAAGGAAAGAAAAAAAGCTCAACTCGCGTTTAATAACTTTGCTTCTTTTTCTCATTCCACTGACTGCGTCTCATTTTTATAGCGCAATAACGGATTTGTGAATGAACAGCCGCTTAAGAACAGTGATGTGTTCAGTCTATGGTTCTGCGTTCATGGAGCGTCACATGAGAGCGGTTATTCAGGCGCGCCGGCGCCATCCTGAGGTCGGATCATTTTCTTCTCCTAATGCGGTTATCATTGCTGTATTGTCAACATGTCTAATTAAACGCTTGCTAACATTTTTATTCAAAATCGCGATTTCTCGATTCAGAAAATAAAATCCAGGCAAAACAAAAATTCGAATTAATCGAAAAAATCGGAAAAACCGCCCAGCCCTATTTTAAGGCACTGAATTAATGGTTTTTCGGGTCGATTCGTTTGAATCGATTCTTTGCCGATAACTGGAAACACAACAGAGAAAGACGATCTAAATTGGCTCACGAATCACTAATTTATCCAGTATATGGTCTGAAGGCACGTGAGGTGTTTAAAATCAGAATGAGTTTTTAGTCTTAAGAAAAAAACAGTGTCGCTTAGACACACGTGCTTGCAGAATATATAACCTTACACATTATTGTATTTTAGAAAAGAAGGCAAAAATCCTGCATAACGTTACTATGCTCAAATGTTAAATTGCGGGTATGTTTCACGTGTAAAGAGCTTCACTCGTCCGTCACTAATCTGAAAACAGTTGTTTTTATATTGATATATATATATATATATATATATATATAAAGGACATCAACACTAATTATAAACTGGTTACTTTTCAATTGCATACCTTTTCCTTTTACTCAAGTAATTAAGACTATAACTTCAACTAATCATTTACACAATTATTTGTATTTTACTTCAGTAAGTTTTTGTTACTCTAACCACCTCTGTAACTTGTCTGTTGACCTAAAACATGTTAAAAAAAAGCGAGGCGATTACCAATTATTAGATTGCTAAAAGCAATCCAACGTCATCCATCGTTTCTATATCAATATATTAACAAACACGACTTTTTATAAACTTTGATTTGATATTATTTTGAAATGAAAATGTAGCAGTTAAACTATAAAAAAAAAGAGACTTACCTTATCATGCTCTTATCCAGCCACGTGCGAATTAATGAACCTGCTTTTTGAACCAAGTAACTACGCATGTGCAGTCTTCTTCTTCGTCCAATTAAAGCTCTCACTCCTTTGGAGTATTACCGCCACCTACTGTATATATGGTGCATTCACAATACTTAAACTTTTAAGTTGAGCTAAATGAACAAGTTGAGTTTAAGCACTTGTGTGGGGGAAAAGTTGGAATTACTTAGTTAAACTAAGTAATGTCAACAAACTTAATAAATAAGTTTACTTAATCATTTTAGTAAGCTCAGCAATTACATTTTACAGTGTACTACCAAATGCTAAAAATAAGCAAAATACATGAATATTTACATTAATCAAAATATGATATATAGTCCCTCACAGTCCTTAGATTAAAATTACTCTGCTTCAATGCTGCAAAAAAAAAAAGTGGGGGGGGGGGGGGGTGAAGACAAACATTGTTGTGACTAGGTTGGATGTTAATTTGATAAAAGTGGCCTGAAAGTAGGTCATTTGTGCACATGCAGAAAATCTACACTGTGTGCTGTGCACAGGGGTTTGCTACTGCTGTGATCTCATGTGAGTGACAGGTTATCCCGCCCTCGCACCGAAAAACGCGTCATCAGAGAAGAGATGTCGCTGCAGGAGGGAGGGGGCCATATTTTGATTAAAGAAAAGTGCATGGATAAATCATTTATAATAAATACTGCAATATTCCATTTTTAAAAAAGTCAATGCCATAGGAAAAAATCACTGGTGTGCATCTTGAGACAAAACATATTTTAAGATATGTCAGTGCAAGCTGCTTTCAGTTAAAACGACTCAAACATATGCATTTTGTCTAGTTTAATTGGTCCAAAATCTCATGTTCTAAAAGATGAAGTGCTGCACAGGCTATTTAAGACAGTATTGACTATGACTTGATGATAAATAATAGACTAAAACAGTATTCTCTGCTCCTCAAAATTCTTAAAACGGTAGCCTTTATATGCAGAGAGAGTTTCTCAAGGAAAAATGCTGTACTTATTCAAACAACCAGTTCTTTATTTATTTGCTTGCAAATAAGCAAAACACTCCAAACTGCACACAGCACTTCATTCACAATAGAGGCGGGTGGATTTATGAGATATAAAACTACCAAAACACTTCATACATTACTCAAATAAAGTCATTCTTCCAGAACGACAGAGAATGCCAATCTCCACTGTTGAGAATTCACTATAGTAAAGGTTTACATTTACAGTACAAAATTATTCCACTTTTGTATAGTTCATGGTAATGACATTTAAAGACTAACACCTGTGTAGGGGTTCAGCTACATCTAATTGTTTTGATAGCATTTCTATTATTGTAGAAATTGCTGTCTTATTCTGTATTTCAGGATATTATGTATTAAGTTGTTGTCTAAGTGAGAAAAGCGTGGTATCTGTCAGTTATTAAACAATGAAGCACACGAGACAGGAGTAGCTAACTTCATCCATCATGTTTACTCATCACATCCGTTCTCACACACATTACGTCTTTACACAACAGTTCAGACTTCCTTTTCAAAATAGTAGTTCACAATATAATTTGTGGGAATTTAAATGGATTTAGCCTGATCGGCAGCAGATTCACTATGAATTTCCAGTGTGAATGAACAAAATGGCTTATATTGGCAAGCATAAATGAGTTAATCACACACAGGTGGAAGTAACCTTACGTCATACCTTTGTTAGGCAATGAGTAGAAAATTCGTTGTCTACCTGTACCGAGGCAGTGAAGCAGTACAGCTCTCCGGCTGAGCAATCCCTGTGACATCATCAATAACTCAAGGTAATTTTCAAAAATCCCAAAAAAATCAAAACAGCATAGCAGGCTCACCGGGGCAAGGCAGGAGGGAAAAAATTGGGAAAGGCAGTTGAAAAAAAAATTGGGAAATCTTTTCAGTTGAAACAGCTCAAACATGCATTTTAGTGAAACTGGGGGTCAATGTATTATGTGCCAAAGCAATGAAACACAGTTTAGCCTACATAGACTGAATTTTGACCTAAGTATTGAGAAATCTGTCCAAGAGATTGTGTAAAACGTTTGAATCTTCACTTTTGAATGCTAATTTTTCAGTCCAATTTGAGGAAAACCATATGTTTGTATAACATGTTACTATAATCTTGTATTTTCAAACAGTGATTATGTGGAAAGGAAATGCACTTGTGGGGAAAAAAATGTAACATTGAATGTATACAGCAGGTTTAGCAGTCTGGAAACCTCCCACCCTCAGAACAACGCTTCACCATGATACTAGTCACTATCTTATAGGAAACTGTCATATGTGACCATGTTCGTTCCACCTGCAGCTGATTCTTCAGGTAAATAGTAGTTTATTGGGAGTTTATTAAATGAGAATATAAACATGATTAGAATATAAATCAAAACACTTTTTTTTTTATGCCACTCATTGTGTACTTGTTCAACTATCTTTGTGAGTGCCAGTTTGAATTGTAGACCAGCAAAATGAGGACAAAGGGAGTAAAGTGGACATTTTGGCCAGTCCTTACATTCTGAGACTCATTTAAATGCCTGTTTGAGGGTCAAGACTTGGTTTTAAAGATAAGGTAATTGTAACCTTATCTTTGAAACCAAGTCTGGGTTTAGGGTAAGTTTTTAAATTGTGATTTGTAAGGTAAATGTGAATGTCCTCACAAAGATGGATGTAGAAGAAAATGTGTATGTGTGGTAGGTCACATTTGCAAATTTTCACTTATTATCTTATTAGTTCACAGGATAACACGTCGTTGTTTTTGGTTTTTGCTGCTATGTCTTTGGGCATCCACCTGTATGGTAAGTTCATGTAAAACATTTAATAATTCACACACAGAGAGAGAGAGAGAAAGAGTGCACTGTGAAAAAGTATTTTGATTTTATTTTTTTTTTTGCATATCTCACATTTAAAGTCCCCCTGTAGTCAGTTATTTTATCGATTAAAACTCATCTTTGATCACCAAAATGATATATTTAAAAAAAAAATCACTGCCTTAAAATAGCTTGAATGTAACTCTACACCCTTGCCTTATTTAAAGGTGCCCTAGATTGTTTTTTTACAAGATGTAATATAAGTCCTAGGTGTCCCCTGAATGTGTCTGTGAAGTTTCAGCTCAAAATACCCTATAGATTTTTTTTAATTAATTTTTTTAGCTGCCTATTTTGGGGCATCATTAACTATGCACTGATTTTTTCAGCACGGCCCCTTTAAGAGATGCGTTCCCTCTGCCACACGAGCTCTCGACTATATACATCGCATAAACAAAGTTTACACAGCTAATATAACCCTCAAATGGATCTTTACAAGATGTTCGTCATGCATGCTGTATGCATGCTTCGAATTATGTGAGTAAAGTATTTATTTAGATGGTTACGTTTGATTTTGTGTGAGTTTGAGGCTATGCTCTGTGGCTAAAGCTAACATTACACACTGTTGGAGAGATTTATAAAGAATGAAGTTGTGTTTATGCATTATACAGACTGCACGTGTTTAAAAATGAAAATAGCAACGACTCGTCTCCGTGAATACAGTAAGAAATGATGGTAACTTTAACCACATTTAACAGTATATTAGCAACATGCTAATGAAACATTTAGAAAGACAATTTACAAATATCACTAAAAATATCATGATATCATGGATCATGTCAGTTATTATTGCTCCATCTGCCATTTTTCGCTGTTGTTCTTTCTTGCTTGCTTACCTTGTCTGTGCACAGATCCAGCCGTTAATACTGCCTTTCCTTGTCTAATGCGTCGAATGGGCTGGCATTATGCAAATATTGGGGTCATACATATTAATGATTACGTAACAGTCGGTGTTATGTTGAGATCCGAGTGTTTTCCGGAAGTCTTTTAAACAAATGAGATTTATATAAGAAGGAGGAAACAATGGAGTTTGAAACTCAATGTATGTCATTTCCATGTACTGAACTCTTGTTATTCAACTATGCCGACGTAAATTCAAATTCTGATTCTAGGGCACCTTTAAATAAAACAAAAGTTCAGTGGTTATGTAGCGTAGGCTGCAAACTGTTAGCCAATACAAATCTGAAATAAAAAATTATTTAGCCTGTTAGATGAATACAGACGCTGCTTTGTAAATGTTGAAAATGTTTATCATTATCTTGTTATTAATATGACCTGATTTATGGTTCATATTCATAATCGTGTGTTGTTGCCTGTTTACAGGGCGATGTTTCCAAGCACTTTCAGGCTGAAATAAAGGCTGTTTTCATTTATATTACAATGCCTAGTATGTAAGGTGACCACCTGGCTATTGATCTGTTGCAGGACAGATGTGATTTTGCGGGACAATGCGAGACACGTGAGACAGATAAATTTGTAAATTAAAATGTAAATAGTGATTTACACTTGTTGGCAAACTTGGCATACGCGCCGATTAATGTTTCTGCCGGTGGGTGCCCACACTACAATGTTGCTCTTATGGCAACATTAAATCCTGGAGAGAAGAAAATTCTAGATTCACGGCTGCACATGCAGGAGGACAAATTTTGAGCGCGCAGATGTAATATCTGAGCGAGAGCGCGGGCGCGTCCAGTTAAACCGCCTGTGAGCTGAGAATGCTCGTGCATTTGATGCGCTCTCGTGATACAATAATGCGCTCTCGACATTTTTCATTATAACAACGCCATAGAACCCGCATTAAATGAACTATAAACGTGAGAAGAAAGTCGTGTCTGAACGTCGCAATTTTGTATTGGTTAAAACAAATGGAGAATATCTCGTTTTTCCGTAGGTGCTCGACCATTTCCGTGTGTGGTGCTTGATCGCTGCCGTTCGTTGGAAATAGTATTTGCCATCAGAATGGATGATTACATGCTTTAAATCATCGATTTAGGCAGCTTTGAGCAGCTCTTGAGGTTCTTATCTAGTATGTGAGATGAAATCCTTGCTGGTGTAGTTGTGTTTACTGACTCAGTTGATGTCCACTCTCTCTATGATTGCATTGGTTGGTTATTTTCACAGCTAGAATATGACGGCTGCACAAACAGATTTTTAAATGCCAGTCATAGTTTTTATTATATACTGTTGTATTGTAATTTCAGGGATAAAAAAAAAACTACAGACGTAAATGAAATGCTGGACACTACTTAAGTCTTGCGGGACGCGGAACAAAGCTCCCAATTTCGGGACTGTCCCGCGAAATGCGGAACGGGTGGTCACCTTACTAGTATGTCTATTTAATGGCTGCGGGTGCGGGGCGGGGCGGGTTGTAAAAATAGATACAGTGGTGCGGGGCGGGCTGGGGCGGGCTGGGGCGGGCCAAATAATTTCATAAAAGCGGGACCCGCGGGTTGGAAAAAAAGCCGACCCGCGCATCACTAGTGTGTATCCAATGTTCCCGGACCCATCCATGTTCGTTTTCCGACGTGGAATAACACATAATAGATATCATTTTAAAGCTTAGAATCGCATCTTTTTAATGCATCTAACCCAGGGCTGCCAACTTTTGAGTTGTTATGGGGGAGGGGCTTATGGAGGGGCGTGGCTTGCTTTTGTACTGTTTTTTTATGCTAAAGTTATGTAAAATAACTGCTCAGTGCTGCAAAACAAACAACTCTGCTAATGATAACTTAATTCTATATAAACTATTAGGGGTATGACGAGACAAGTATCTCACGAGACGAGACTCGAGATTGAGTTCACGAGAAGAGACAAGATGGCGAAATACATGACTAGAAAAAGTAGTCTGCAGGTGTATTTGAAATGTTTTAACTAATCATCTTGTAATGAATGTCATTTCAGTTTTACTTTCTGAGACTGAATTATCATATGCAGTAAAAGACAACAACACTCAAGCACTGTAAAAAGTTTTACCACAAACTCAAGTGACTGGCTTCTCTCCTGTATGATTTCAGTCTCTTCAGATCTTACTGTACTTGATTTATGAGCTTCTACAACCTTTGACCTCCTAACTGAACTCCTTTCCACAAACTGATCATATAATAAAAACAGTATAAATAAAAATGGTAACACTTTACAATAAGGTCTCATTTATTAATATTAATATATTAATAACCAACATCAACTAACAATGAGCAATATATTTGCTACAGTATTTATTAATCTTTGTTTACGTTAGTTAATAAAAATAGTCATTCATTGTTAGTTCATGATAGTTCACAGTGCATTAACTAATGTTAACAAATGAAACCTTATTGTTTGTGCTTAATAAGATAAAGAGAAAACTGTTATTCATTTTTATGGTAACACTACAATAAGTGCAACCATAATCGCACTCTCTCAATATTCAAAGTGCATAAGACCAATTTTTCTTTGATACAGAGCTAAGGGATGGTTACAACTACACTGCCCAGCCTAAAATAGCTTTCATATTGAGAGATATCTGTATTCATCAGGGAGCCGCTTTCAAATGCGGGGTATTGAGATCGCGTTTGAATGCGCGCTCGCGTTTACTTTCACTTTCGTGATCGCGCGTAAAGGCCCTTTCACACAGGACGCGGCATGCGCTGCGCTCGCCGCTGGGTTCAGCGCAGCCCTTCAGATACAAAGCGATTTGCGCTGCGCTGGCCAGAGCACAGTAGGCGGAATTTTCCAAACATGTAGCGGGAATTTTATACATAGTCACTTTGTTCCAGGTGGATTGTTGTTCCACCTTTCGGTCAGCAGTAAAGTATATGTCCCGGGCCGTGCTAAGAAGTGAGCAATAGCAATAGCCCTGCTTGTAAGAAGAAAGAAAGCAGCTCTTGACAATGTCTGTCATGTCTCCATGACACAGCTTTTCTCCCGATGTCAATATACGACCAGCAAACTTGTATTGTATAGCTCTGGAAATTCCAACACAGTAAATAGCTGTTCATCCATTTTGCTTTCCGATTGTTTGGATGCCCCGTTGCTATTGGTCGCGCGGGTAATCGTCACAGAGCGCAGCGGCAAAAGTTGAACTATTTTGAACTTTGACCGCGGCGTGCGCGCAAGTTGCGCTCCGCTGCGTCTGCGCTTTGGTCGACGCAGTTCTCGCGCGGCGCAAGCCATTGAAACAAATGGGTTTCATAGCGCAGCGCAGCGCATACCGCGTCCTGTGTGAAAGGGCCTTTACTCTGTAAATATGGAGCGGCGGCGACCGTTATCCAACTGAATTAAACGTTTGTTTTTTATTTAAATACAAAGCAAAACGATAGTGGAGGCGCAATGTAAACGTAGCGGTGGCATATTCTCTCCTAATCATCCTAACACTCTGTCATGGCAACATCACAGCCTACTTTTCGCCTCGACGATATAACAGCATTAGGCCTATTAGTTACTAGCCTAAACTGGACGGAGACACGGAGCGCCCTGCGTTCACAATTCACACGGTGCAGATGGGAGGGAGAACAGAAGACTACACATTTTATAGGAATAAATTGTGTATTTCCCTCACAATTGTCACAAAAACTCACTGTACACTGTCTGTCTGGTCTCTCTGCGCGTTGCTTTGCGAGATCATGCGGCGCGATTTTTTCCCCTCACTTTTGCATGAGTCTGCGTGAGAATATGGGGGTGTGGCGTGAGAGCGTGAGAATTGGGTCAATTGCGTGAGTCTCACACTGAATGCGTGAGAGTTGGCAGCCTTGATCTAACCATTTTGAAAAACTCCTAACGAGTGCTGAGAAGCACCTCTAAACCGGAGTTTACCGCCCATTGGCGCCACCTGGCTGCGGAAAAAATGAACAACAATTTTTCAAACTATTCTTTATGCTATCACCACGAAATTTGAACCAGATGCAGCTCACATATAGGAGAGCATCACCAAAAAAAGAATTTTTTAGCGATCTTATTGTGTTCCTGAGTTATTCCATGTCAAATAAAAAAAAGAAAAATTATTTAAAAAAAATTATATATATATTTTTTTGTCTTTTATCAGCTGTTTCTCAGCAAGAAAATGTCCAGATGTAATGTAATTTATTTTTTCTTAAAATTTAAAATGTTTTCTATCAAATGATACCTACCTTTTGACTCTCCTTGCTAGAGTTTTGGAGTTATGAGTCTTTACTTTTGTGTGTGTCGCTCAGAAAGAAAAAAAAAAAAAAAAACTAAAAAAGCCTTCAGGTCTTAAAGGGTTAATTCAAATAAATACTTTAAAATAATTTGAGCTTCAGCCTGGTTTAATAGCATTTATATATATAAAAATGTCTTTGGTCAAATTAAGCTGTAAAATAAATAGTTTATCCCTTTAAATGCAATGGATTTTGAAACATATCAACAAAAAAAGGGCAAAAAACTTTAAAAGAGATTTTCTCAGGTTTTCAATTGGAAAAAGAGGGCAGACGACCATAATTCAAATGGGTATATCTTTAAAACCATTCAAGGTATGACTTTGACTAGGATATCATTTTAAAGCTTATTGTCTAATTTTTCCATTGATACCAAAATCTCAGTTTTGAAATTTGGGTCACTGTGACTCATTTTGCTGGATCAGGTCACATATGAATTAATATGATTATCCTTTTGTTTGACTATTTTTAAATGATGATTTCATTTATTAGGGGAAAAAGCTGTCCAAACCAGCCTGGCCTTATGTGAAAAAGTAATTGCCCCCTAAACCTAATAACGGGTAGTGCCACCCTTAGTGACAACAACTGCAATCAAGTGTTTGCGATTACTGAGTCTTTCACGTCACTGTGGAGGAATTTCTTATTGTTGAATTAGGAATTTTGGCCCACTCAACTTTGCAGAATTGTTTGGTAAACAAGATCTCAATTTAATTGGGAAATAAACTTTTCCTTGAGCTTTTGATATATAAGACCTCATCGTACTATAAGAATATCCTGTAAATTTCAGAACTGAAAACTTGCTTGTTAGTCCAATAAAAGCTTTTATTGACACCAGGCCCAATCGAACGACTGATCCTGGAATGTGCCTATCTAGATAGGTGAAACTCCGTGTAGAAATTGAGACGAGATCACTGCTTTCATGAGCTCAACATGTCTGTGATTGACTTCAATCCTCATCACTGCAACTTTTCATGCCAGGATCTAAATATAATGCCATAGATCTAAATGTAATGCAGCACTTTTCACGATTAGTTAACCTTGAGAGCTGTAATAGTAAAAATATGCTAAAAGTTTTCGAGAGAGTAATACTTAGCTATTTCGTAGGCATAGATGTCAGCCAATCACAGCAGTGGGCGTTTACTCTGAAGTCTCACGACAGACATGCCCCTTAAAACAGAGCGTTCAAATCAGAGGATAAAATCAGGGTAGGAAAAATGCCTTTTATTTCTAAATTATGACATAAAAAGCATACTAACATTATAAGTGCACCCCAGGAAACATTATAAAACAATGCAGTTCAATGCCATTCAAAGGTGGACTTGCTCGTGTGTTTCGGATTATTGTCCTGCTGCATAACCCAAGCGCACTTGAGCTTGAGATCAGCAACATTCTTCTTCAGGATTTTCTGGTACAGCGCAAAGTTCTTTGTTCCATCAATTATGGCAAGTCGTCCAGGTCCTGAAGCTGCAAAGAAGCCCCAGACCATCATACTACCACCACCATGAAATGCTGTGTTAGGTTCACGCCAGATGTAACGGGACACAGACCTTCCAAAAATGTCAACTTAGTCCACAGAATATTTACCCAAAAGTCTTGCAGGAAATCAAGATGGTTTTGACAAATGTGAGACGAGCGATTCTGTTCTTTTTGGTCATGGTCAGCAGTGGCTTTTGTCTTGTCTTGGAACTCTCTCCCATGGATGCCATTTGTGCCCAGTCTCAGTTTCTTATTGTTGAATTATGAACACTGACCTTAGCTGAGACAAGAGAGGCCTGCCGTTCTTTAGGTTTACTTTTTCTTTAGAAATTACCTTCACATAGGGCCAGGCAGATTTGGACAGCTTTTTTCTATTAGTAAATGAAATCATCATTTAAAAACCTGAGAAAATACAAAATGCAGTTATCTTTGTGTAATATTAAAATTTGTTTGATCTGAATCATTTAAAGGAACACTCCACTTTCTTTTGAAAATAGGCTCATTTTCCAACTCCCCTAGAGTTAAACAGTTGAGTTTTACCGTTTTCGAATCTATTCAGCCGCAGCAGACGCAATGATATTACGCAGCGCCTGTGACCCCCTGTTTGCACAGGGAGCGTGGCTTGCAACCATAGAGACATTTGTGAGAGACAGTGCTTAATATCATTGCACCTGCTGCACCCATGGTACGGCAGCAAATTCCTTGATTATTACACCGGGATGAGAGTATAGTTCCTAGCCATATCGGCCTAGAAAATCGCAACTTTTCATTTTTCGTCAGTCTTAGTACACGATGTAACTACAGAAGAGTCAAGTTTTAAATAGGAAAAATATCTAAACTCTTTGGTCATTTTTGAGCGAGATGCTAACGGTCTAATCACATTCAATGAACTATGCTAAGCTATGCTAAAAGTGGTACCGCCAGACCCGGAGATCGGCCGAATGGATTCAAAAATGAAAATGAGTCTATTTTCAAAAAAAAGTGGAGTGTTCCTTTAAGTGTGACAATGCAAAAAAAAAAATAAAATTTAAAACAATTGGATAGGGGGCAAATACTTTTTCACAACGCTGTATATAGGATTTTTTTTATTTTATTTTTTTACAAACTGCTTCGAAACACAGGTTGAAGATCCAAATGCAGCTTTATTGAGGGTAATCCACAGTTGTAATCCACAAAACAGGCATGGGGTCAAACAATCCAGGTAACAAAAGAGTTCAAGACACGTGCAAGGACAAGGAAATCCAGGGAGACAGGCAGAAGATCAAAGCCATAACATGGAAACCAGAAAAAAGTGCTCAGAATTGCAGGGTAACAAAAACAAGTCATTTCAAAGAGTGAATGAACAAACATGGCTTATAAATGCCTTGTCCAAATACCCACACTTGTGGTCTTGACTACTTAAAAGCTCGTGCGCGCGACAGGAAGTAAGTGCACAAGACTGTCCCATGTCTTAAAAAAGCCCAAGTGCAGTGCTCTAAACTCACACTACACCCACACTATCTTGAATACTGCTTCAGAGCTCTATTTGAGGCTAAACGTATCCCATCATGCATTATGTTCGGGAACTTACATGCCCTGAAATTGTGAGATGTAAAGGAAAACATTCGACTGTAAGTTAAATTAATTATATATTACATATAATTTGGTAGTAAAATATAAAGTGTTGCACATTTTATTGATGCAAAGAGGAGTAGGCTATGTGTATTTTGTACAAAATTTGGATTTTTGGAAATTTGTATTTTGGACAAGGCCAAAATTTGGTATTTGGACAAGGCTATAGGCAAGCATAAACAAATTAATCACACATAATCAGACCATAATGAGACCAGGCAATGGGTTATTGGCAATGTAGTTCATGATGAGACAGCAAAGGAGACGGTAGAAGTGCCCTCTGGTGGAGATCATGGGCACTCAGCTGGCAGATGTATTGGTGTGTGTGTGTGTATATATATATATATATATAATATATATATATATAATATACACTTTCTTTCTCAAACTTTTCACTTGCATCTCTTCTCGTTTAGTTTAATACATTTGTCTATTATTTAATCCAACTGATTCGTGTCTCATCTTCATCATACCTTCTGATAACACACTTGACAAACACTATTACATATTTTATGGATTTTATGTCAATTACATAAGATAGGTGTAGCCCATATTACTGTAACATCTTTAATTAAGCAACAAGACAATATGTATATGATTAAAATGTTTTGTTCTGATGATTAAACCAAATGTTACATTTTGCTCATTACATATTACAATGATTTGAAACAATTACTGTAGAGGTGCATGATACTAAATTTATCTGCCGATTATTCAGAATGATATCGGCCGATGCTGATGCTGATACCGATAGTTTGGTTTTTCTTAAGAAAAAAAAAATCCCTCCCAAATAATGTTGCAAACTATACAGGGAACACTCTCATTTGGTACACTACACTGTAAAAAAATGACCGTTATTTTAACAGTAAAAGAAATGTAAACAGTAAAAATGCTGCGGTGAAAAACTGTCAATTGGTTTACAGAAAGTTTCTGTACTGTATACGGTGAATAACTGTAATAGATCTAACGGTACATTCAAAATACTGTTAAATTCACAGTTTTTGGAAGTGAAAAATAACAATTCATTGTAAAATTTACAGTGAAAAAACGTAAATTGATATTCCCACAATTCCCTGCGTGACACTTCACATTTGATATATTTTCGTTGAAATAACTCTGTTTCTTCTTAGTTTTTCTCATTTTTTTCTAATCAGTTATATACATTAGGGTTTTATGTTACATCTAATGTTGTTAAATGAATGTTTATTGCATTTTTAAAATTTCATGCATGTTACCATGATGGTGTTTAGTGTGTGTGTGAATGACACTGTGTGCACCTTCTATATGTTAGTGTTGTCCTTCTCAGCTTGTGATGAACTTTGATTCATCATGTGACTCTTATCACCACTGTGTTTGGTGACTGTCAGTGTATTATAAAGGTACAAAAAGATATTAGTACTTCATTAGGTTGGTAAATTAACATTATATCAGTTAATGAAATACATTATTTTACTGTAAATTTAACAGATTTTTTTTTTACGTTGCTACTGTATTTTTTACGGTAAAGTTCGGGCAACCACAGCTGCAGGTTTTTTTACTGTAAATTTTACTGGGATTTTTTTTACAGTGTACAATATTAGAGGTAACAATTAACAACAGAAGTTTTATATTCAGCTGCTGTTTATTTCAGATATAATAATTTACACTCAAATAAAAACTGAAATGTTTGTAAAAAAACTTAGTATCACATAAGGTAGTTTTCATAAGCACTTGTTGTCTTCATGGCAAATTTACACAAACATAATAAACAGTAAATAAGCTCCTCTCTAGTGTTTTTAGATAGATAGATGGATGGATGGATGGATGGATGGATGGATAGATAGAGAACTGTGAACATTGGAAAACATTCCTGAGGTAAATTTGACATGATGTGACATTGTTCACAAGCTTGACGTCTTTTCCGCGGTTGAAGCACAAATAAAGTAATTACATGAGACGTGATACATTCTGGTAAGTTGTACTAGGCTATATCTTTCAACATACTTTTGATATTCATGCATGTTTTTCGAGATATAACTTGTATTGAAGAGGAAGTAAAGACTCGCTGCCTGATCTGAGGCATTACAGCGATCTGTCACGTCACATTTAAGAGCGTCAAAACGGCATTTATTGTTTGAATTTCATGATAAAATGGACAGAATTTGAAAACTGAAACTTTTCAGAAGCAACAAAGCCTTTTGCGATTATTGGACGGGAGGCGCTACAAATAATATTTGATGTAGCAAAAAATAAAAATAAAATCGCAGACCTGGCAACCCTGGTTGAAATAGGGGTGATTCATAGTGTCAAAAAGACTTTAGCGTCACTATTTTTAAACTGTTAATGCGTTAAAATTCAACACAAAAGCTGGTTTGCCAACCACCAAGAAGAAGAAGAGGAAATTCAACACAAGAGTGTTTTTCTTCACACACAGTATGTATGAGTTGCAGTCTGAACACGTCTTTCCGCACCCTTTTGATTGACAGGATATAATCATCGGTTGTTCTTAAACAATCGGCCGATGGCCAATAGTGATAATAATAGCTTTTATCGGCCGATATCGATTGTTGGCCGATACATCGGTGCATCTCTAGAAACAATGATTACGTGGAAAGAATATATACTATAATGTGATCAGGTTTTGAAAGAATTACTATCTGTGTTGGTGTGATCAGTTTGGATTTTTGTGCTAAGAGTTATAATATTGATAAATATATTTATTTGTATTGCATATTGATTTGTGTAAAAATAAATAATAAAAAAAGATTTGATTGAGGTAGAGGTACACTACTCCTGTTTTATTCTGCTTCAAATAAAGAAAAGTCTTGACTTTAACTTCAGTGTTAGTAATGTTAAAGCTGCAGTCCGCGATTTTACCTCTTTGTCGCCATCTCTGTTTGAAACATGCGATTGCAGTCATATGCGGAACAGTTATCTGTACGTGCGTTGTGCTTCGGTACAGCTCGTCAGCGCGGATGAATCTAATGTTTGCTGTCAGTCACCGCACCGGTGTGGATACTGTACTTCAGAATCACAGATTCTACATCTTGAAAAGTATGACCAATATAAGAATTTCACTGGAAAATATCATCTGAAAACGTAAGTAACATTTATGCCACTTTTGTTCTGACCGACAAAAAGCATTAGGCCTACAATAAATCGCGCTGCCAATGATGATTAAATCTAACGATCACTTAGCTCGGATCACGCCAAACCGTGCAAATTATTATTACTGTTATACTTTGTTCTCAAATCGTTATTGTTAACAACATCAGCATTGCGTGACTGTGTATTTAGTGTATATTAGCGTTACCTGTAGATTTCAATTTCTGTAGCCTCTCCAGTCCAAAGTCTTTTGCTTTTTGACTACGGGTGAATCTCCAGTTGTCACTGATGATTGTCATTTGGACCTTTCTGGGTTACAATCCGCCAAGTTTAATTATTTCAGCTGCTGTGAGAACAGGCTATAAATGATCCGCTACCAGCAGCGTCCTCACGTGATAAAACCGACTAGCCTGGACGGGACTCCTTCCTTTGTGTTTACGGACGTGACGTAATGTCGCACAGAGGAACTGCTGCATGCTCGAATTTCCTGCGGGAATCCACCAGGTCGCTCTTATAAAACATTATTTCAAGCTTACCGTTGTGAATCGAGACAAGATAATGAGATAGTTTTGAACACTGGCTGGTTATGTACTTGCTCAAAAATTGATTTTGGATCATTTTTAACCAAAAAAAAGTTACAGACTGCAGCTTTAACAGTCTCGTACAGTTAGACCTTTGACTGGCAGCAGAAGTTCAGGACCATTTCGCAGCTTATTCCAGCCAAGAACCCACTTAGACAGGTAGAGCCGCTTGACTTACGTGTAAGGTAGTTAGTTTTGTTCATACGTGCCATTTAAGGAAGGGGATATCAGAGAGATTTTATACTAGTGTGGAAAAAGCTCATTTTAATAGCTGAAGCGAGAGTATCTTTCAAGTATTTGATCTCTCTAACCTTGCAAACTTAGACCTACTATGCACATACTGCACATCACAACAACTATAGCTGCTCCAGATTATAGAAATATATTAGTTGCACAACACTGCTCTACAGTGGCCAAACACAGTAACTACACCAACACTGGAACTGAGAAAAATCTCTTCAAAGTTACTTGATGAATTCAGGTTGATTAGGACACTTTTGCCATTGAGATGACTGGGGAAACTGTTCCAATCAACCTGAATTCACCCCTATATCAATTGATTTGACAGACAAACCTTTCTGCCACAAAACAAATCATAAACTTGGATATCTGATTTGACAGGGGCCCTTTGCTATCTGTAAAAATGAACTTGAGGAGACTTAAACTTTACAAAACAAATACATGGAAATCTACGCACAATTTTGTAACACACAAACACACACGGCTCGACAGAAAAGACCAACCTCAATACCTCTCTGATGAAAGGTCTTCACCGAGGAAATTGGTTTGCAGTGTTTGGTGTAATGCGTTACATAATCAGATTATACTTTTGGTGTAAGAGTAAAGTAACACATTACTTTTAAAACACGTAAATATTTACACAAATAGAGTTTAACAAATAATTATATATATAATATATATATATATATATAGGCTATATAGGGTGCAGCATACCCAAATCAAACCCGAGTTTGCTGGCTTTTTTCGCCGTTTGCTGTCTTGTAAACATGTGCATGCGGCAGATGATGTAAAACACAAAGCTTGCCTCATTTGTGTGCAGCAATGGATAACACAAGGCTTTTATTTATTTATTTATTTTTTATTATTATTATTTACGTTTATATGAGAATGTTGTAGGCTACACCTACACACGTGACAGCCATAGACACACACACACAAAACAACAGGACAAGAATCCACAGACCTGCGAACCGTGACAACTTTTCAATGTTACTAATTTGCTTCAACATTTTTAAACTACTAATTAAAATTCTCTCTTTCTCCATAACGTAGTAACAGAGGAACAGACAAGTACAAAAATAACAAAACACTTCAACTTTCAATAAAAAGAGTTGTACAGTAGGATATAACCCGTAATGTCAAGGGATCTTTTGTATGGCATGCATAGCTCTAGGGGTCAGAATATAATAATAGTCTAAATGTGTTTTTAAAAGAAAATGGTGTATGTTTTAAAGGCTATTTTATGAGTGCAATACTGTGTTAAACAGAGCAGGTGAGAAAAGGACAGTAACACATTACTTTCCAGAAAAAGTAACATAATTAATATTGAAATGCATTACTTAAAAGTAACTTTCCCTGACGTTGTTGGTCTGTGATCAACATTAACATTTAAATAAAAATTGATTTCTTGGCCATCTTTTTAGACTTTATGGCAGTTCCTGGAGAGCGGTCATCAGATACGACAATTCCAGCCCCCCATTCCTAGATATGAGAAAAGAAAACGGATACAAACAAATTCCTCATCTGTAATTTCCATTCATGACATGGGAATCAGTGAAGAGGAGTGGGAAAGGCTACAGAAGGCTCTGGACTGGCCCGGTCCAGATCAAGAAATCACTCAGCTGGATCAGAGCACAAGTCCAGTCCACTCAACATTCTCTATTGTGGGACTCAAGGAGAGTTACAAAGTGGGAGAAAAGATCTCCGTTACCATCACAGCCAGAGACCACAACAAGAACCTGAAAAGATATGGAGGAGATTTCTTCAAAGCAAAACTATTCAATTCAGATTTAAAGGTGTGTTTGTGTTATAATAATATATTATTTTATAATCAATTTAAAAAAACAAAAACAGCATACTGACATTTGTCATGCTGAGTTTGATTTGCCTGTTAATTGGGGTGAATTGGTTGTTGTGAATTGGGCAGTCATGGCCTAGTGGTTAGTGAATCTGACTGGTAACCCAAAGGTTGCTGGTTTGATTCCAGCACCGGCAGGAAATTACTGCAAGGTACCAAACCCCCAATCGCTCCCCAGGTGCCACAGCTCTGGGTGTGTATCACGGTTTGCAGTGTGTTCACTACTCACTACTCTGCTCCTGATGTATGTGCACTAACATGGATGGGTTAAACACAGAGGACAAATTATGAGTATGGGTTACCATGTCACTTTCACATCACTTATTTACAAAATATTACTAATACATATTATGTTTAGGTTCATAAGCTTGCTTTACCTCCAGACATTAGTTTTCTGCATTACACTTAACCTTCTCCATTCTTCTTGAAGGCGAGTGTGTACGGGGAGGTTGTGGATCACCGTAATGGGACTTACTCTGTTGCTCTTCTTCTGCCCTGGGAAGGTCAGGCACAAGTTTATGTACGTCTAGAGCACTCCAGTGAGGCTGTGCAGATTCTAAATAAATACAGGGAGTCCTCATTCCCACGCAGCCATTATAACGGCCACTTTGAAGGGCCAGGACCCAATAAAACCAGGATCAGTGAAGTAGTACAGTGTAATCTTAAGTGGGGTGCAGATGGAAGTTGGAAGAAAGGCGACTGCTGCTGTGAGTATAAGGATATAAAAACAGGGACGGTGTGGCAGTGTGAGAGACCGAAGAAACTTTCTTGTGACAACCTGGTTTATCACTCAAGAGGAGGTTTGGAAGACCCATTAAATCCTTTTGAAAGCAACTTCTTACAAAGTAAGTGGGAAAAGATTCCAATTGAATTTCAAAAGAATTGTAGAAATGTTAAAAAAAAAAAGTGTCAAATATTATGTAATGAATTATTATTATTTCAAAGGGAATTAACGACTGTTGCTATTACTGGAGACAAAAAAATATTAAATGTTCTTCCCAACACTGCAGGCACTGGTAAGTTTACATATGATCTGTGTACGTTTTGACCATTTAATTTCCTGTTTAGAAAGGAATAACAGGAAAGGGGGGGGGGGGGGGGGGAAGCTGCAAATGAGTATTCAGATTTTTTTTTTGTTTATCATTTACAAATTGGTTTATGGTTTGAATATTTAATTTGCTCAAGTGGGCGACACTGAACGCCACTCTCATCTTATTGGTCAAGCCGCCCCGTCTTCTGTACATCCTTTATTGTGTCACACAGAATTGGTACAGCACTGCCAATGTGTATACACATTAATAAAATATTGTGTCACAGTGTTTCAGTGAATTAAATATTTAACCAACTCATACAATTTTTTTTAAAAAAGGCCAACTTTTGTTTTCCTTAAAAAAGCAAACAATTCTGCCTTTGCTTTATTTATTTATTTATTTTTCTAAATAGGAAATGGTCAACATATGCATTTATCACATGTCAGAGCACAGATATGATCTGAAATCAAATGAATGGAATAAAGGGAATTTGCATAATTAAGACAGTCTTTTCAAGTAAATGTATCTTCGCTTTAGGCACAATGGAGAGATGCAGATCTGGCATGACGACACCAGTTCCTGCAGGGTTCTATCTGAATGATGTCTGGAAGTCTTTTGTGTGCAACACCCAACAGTTCAGTTCTTCACAAATGGGAAACTGTCTTAAAAACAAGATCATCTATTTGTTTGGAGACTCTACCACAAGGCAGTGGTTTGAGTTTTTAGAAAGAAAAGTGCCAGGTAAGTTATTCAGTGATATGACTTTGTTGTCAATGTAATTTAATTTAAGACTTGATAGCATGAATGTATAATTTTAAATAAGGAATGGACACACATATATGGGGTTAGAATTGTTGCATTATTCCAAATAAATAGATTGAGATTCACAAATAAATGTAAAGAGTTTCAGAAAAATATCGCATAGAATACCAAATATGGACTTAACGGACACGCGCACATAGCAGCCATTGTAAGTCCATAAGACTGAAAGTGCATATGAAGTGTGCTATTTGGGACAGGGCCATTTCACCATTTTCAAAGGCTAATAAAATAATGTGGCTTGGCTTGATACACAGTCTAATGGTCTAACAAAATCCAAATTTTAAACATATTTTACAGTTTTACAGTTAAACATATTTTTACCAATTTTATGGGCCTTATACTTCCTCTTTGAGCCAATGCAGATGAATGTGCAAAGTGGTTTTAGGGCAAGATCACCCTGATTGTGAAGCCAAACGTGATTGGTTGTAGCAAGAACGTGGTCAGCTGTTATTGATTGGCTTGAGTAAATGTTGGGTGGAGTCCACTTATTTGTAGATTTGTCTGCACATCGACGCTAGTGTGTAAATGTTTAAAAAAAAAAATGTGTGCAGGGATTTACAAATGAATGCCAGGCAGAGTTGTGTTTGTGACACAAAACACATTTGTAAGTATATACTTTTTCTTTTTTTTTTTTTTTTTTTGCAAATCTCATCTATTTATTTGTGAATTCTATTCATTTTTATCCTGACCCCCATATACAGAGACCCCACAAAGTATTTGGACACTCAATCCAAAGATGTATTAATATCTAGATGAAAATATTAGATGAAAATATCAAAGTGAGGCACCTTTAAATTTAAAAACATTTATAAGTGTTTTATTATTGCAAAATGTCATTGCCAAAAGTGAAGTTAGTTATGAGAATAGTTCATGTGAAATTTGTTTGCAGATGTTTCTTGGTTTGATATTTTCTATCTAATGAAATGACATTGAGACATGCACATAAATCAGTAGTTCACCAAAACAAATTCTGTCATCACTTACTCACCCTCATGTTGTTCCAAAACTGTATGACTTTCTGTCTTCGGAACACAAATTAAGATATTTTGATGAAATCCAAGAGGTTTTTCATCTTTTTGTCCGAACGCCGGCTCAATATTGGTGCTCACATGCTCACGTGAACAATGTCGGTGAATATTGAGCTGGCGTTTGGACATAAACACAGAAGCTCTGCACTGCGTTCAACTGTGTAGTATTAACGCATATTATGCTGTTAAAGTATTCTCGTCACTTCATAACATTAAGGTTGAACCACTGTAGTCACATTGACTATGTCTTTAATACTTCTCTGGACCTTGAATGTGGTAATTTCTTTGCTTTCTATGGGAAATAAAAAACCTCTCGGATTTAATCAAAAAATATCTTAATTTGTGTTCTGAAGATGAACGAAGGTCTTGCAGGTTTGGAACGACATGAGGGTGAGTGATTAATGACAGAAAAATGTCATTTTTGGGTGAACTAACCCTTTAATGCTGATTGCAACATCTCATATTGTACATCAAACTGAGTAGCGTATCACTTTTTAGAGAAACGAGTCATTTGAGAATCATTGAAAATGTGGTGATGTGCAATGTATATGAGAAAATGGAAAGAATGCATGAGGAAAAGCTTCTTTTTTTTTACCTTTTGATGCATGCAAACCTGTTATAGGACGATTAGGAACCTTTAAAATAGCATAATAGGTGCACTTTAAGTCAAAAATATACACTAAAAGTAAATCTGGGTCTGATGTTGTTTGGACCTCACTGACTTTAATTATATGGACAAAGACCGTTGAAACATTTTTCAAAGTATGTTTTTGTGTTCCGCAGATGAAATAAAGTCATAAAGGTTCAGGGTGAGTAAATGGGTGATTTTTGAGTGAACTATTCCTTAAAGGGGTCATATGATGCTTTTTCATGTTTTCCATTTCCTTTAGTGTGTAATGTGTCTGTTTGTGCATGTATACTACTTGCAAAGTTGCAACGCTCATAGTGTCCCACAAAGCAATTTATTTTATCTAACAGAAGCACTGATCCAGACCTGCCAAAAATCCTTGATCAAAGTCCAAATATTACATACTCAAACTACGTCACAATGTGGAATATTAGCCTAATGCACGCCCAAAGCCATACCCAAAGAAAAAAGTGTTCTTGTCATGTCATAGAGACCGCTGTGTGTTTGGATGTAAAAGCAAAACCACTTTTGCTGTCAGAGATTACAGTTGTTTTCAACTGCTTACACACAAAATCCTCACTTGTAACATAATTTCTGAAACCTGACACTCAAATACCAGAACCACACACCAAATCTGCAAAACCATTCACTAATTCTTGGCCTTCGACTCAGTTTTCAATTTCATAAAAACACTTTTTGCAAAACACAACACACAATTCTCTATGTAAGTCTCTAAGTATCTTGATATCCTTTTTCAAACACATGGTTGATGTTTTACTTTTCTTTTGTACTGTAATACTGTATTCACAACCACAAATGTTTACATTAAAAAAATAAATAGTATAGTAAATGTACATAGGAGCTCATGAAAGAAGAGCTTTAGGTTTTGAATAACTGTGTGTATATGATATATCTAAAAATAGAATATTACAGCAAAGGTGTTTACAACGTAAGACAAATGTTTGCTTTTGAGATGTGTTTGTGATATTTTGAATGAAGTGCTTCATTTTGCAAGAGATGTGAGGCATTTTGCATTTTGTGTGTGCAATTCTTGGATTTGTGTGTAAAGTTTTGAAAAAAACAGGCAAAGTTTTAAAAATGTGTGTAAGCAGTTGAAAAAAAAAAACTGTAATCAGAGGTTAAAATTTATTATCAAAGCTGTTCCTGATCAGTACCCAAAGGTTTGCTTGTGCACAGTGCATTTTACAAAAGACAGCTTCCTGAACCTGGGACAGGTACAACACCAGTGTCTTGACGAATAATGCTACCTATCAATAGCTACCTAGTAAATTTGGGGTAGGCCTACTGCAACTCGAACTCAAGTCTGGACTTGAGTACAACTTTTTCCAGACTTAGAATTGTCAGGGATGAATTTTTACTCTGACTCGAGCATTTGGTACTCGAAAAATGTTCCCGAGTCTAACTAAGTCCAGGGATTCTGTCAAATCTGCTCGGGACAGTTGACGGAATTGTCACTGGGCAGATCGGATCAGTACTGCATTGTCATAAAAGTCAATCATTCGCATGTCTAAGACAAGTTTCTGTGCACTCACGCTAACAGAAAGCGCCTATCAGTCAGCATGCGGATGCTGAATTAAGTTCTCTTTCGCATCTTATTGTGCTTGTACACACTTAAATAGACACACAGTTATGTCAAAAGGCCCGTCTCAGTGAGTATTCAAGTAAACACGGTCAGTTATGTCTTAAGTGAATGTAAACAGTTGGGAGATAATCAGATGTGTCAGTATATTGGATCCGTGCATTAGATCTTAAAGTGACAGCAGCCTAATAAACCTGCTGCTGTCGATGTCCTTACTGATAATCAAACAACAAAATAAAAAGAGAGAATGGTTCACTTCTCTTGGCTGATGACTAAGATTGCAAAAGGTTCAAATGACAACAGTATTAAAAACAAAACAAAAAAACAGGTAGGATTAGGAAGGTTAAGAGGTTAGGAACAAACAATACAGTGTGTAACACACAAACAATACACAACAATAAACTGAATGCAAGGAGTAGCTTAAATATGCAATGATAAACTAAATGACAAACAGGTGTATTGATTGCATTAGTGTCTATGGTAACTAAAGACTGGCAGGAAACTACAACAAAGGAAACATGTAACTGAAGAGAAACAAACTAAAAGTTCATGAAAATGAAACTAAACAGCAACAAAACGTGACAGTATTACTTTTTGCTGTTGTAATAAAATTATTCTTTAAAACATGGTGGTAGCTTCTAGTTTCAAAGAAAAAGAATGTTTCTAACATCTTTGAAGCATTAGTTTACATGGGTCAAAAACAACAACAAATCTTTAGTGTTTTATGTACTAATTATTACTACCCTAGGTTTAGGGTTTGGGGTAGGAATGGACGTTAATAAATCCTAAAACTATGTCACACCACATGAATAGTATGCTGGTAGCAGAATCTGATAGGTCAAATCATCAGAACACTGGCTATTTACAAAGACTACTTTGTGAAACCTTCTTCTCAAGTTGTGCTTGCAAAGTTGCTTCTGATCGGAAACTGATGGCATATTATTAACTGTGTTTACAATTGCTTTAGAAGCCTTGGAAGCTGAAGAGGCATTACAGGCTGTTGGCCTTCCAGACTAATGCTGCTCCATCAAACAGACCATGTGGATCAAACTGTTTATTTATAGCATTAGCATGCCCTAATTGGACTGAAGCATTGGTAGTTTTGTCTGGGGGAAGGGGGAATAGCAGCTGAAGGATTTTTTACTTTTCTTTTCCTTTTTCATTTTTATAATGTGTTTAAGTATTCATGGGTTTACACTGATTGTTATTTGTGTATATGTGTCATGTTTTTTTTTTTTTTTTTGTCTCTCTCTTTTGAGCATAATGTATTGTATGTATGGACCCTGTTGGTTCATCTGGTACAGTCTGAAGAGGGAGCTAGCCCTTATAAGTAAGGAGCTATGGAGCTCATCGGTCAGTCTTGTTTGTTGGAAGCAAAGGAGAGACCCTGTTGCAAATTGGACCAGAATATTTGGTGTAGCCTTTTTGCACATTGTTGCAGTTTTGTTTTGTACAGTTTTTGTTTGTATTCCAGTATGTGACCTTGTAATTTTTCCCACCACCTCACGGTAATAAACCACCTTTTTGGGAACCACTAAACCTCTGGCCAGCTCGATTGTAATTATTGACCACTGGGCCATCTCTTACATACGGTCCTTAGGTGCAAGGCTCAGTTTGCACACCATGGCAATTTCTGACTTCGGATGTCAGTTTGCATGTGGAGCTTTCAGGGCATTTGCGAAAGAGTGGTGCTTTGAGCATGTTACCTCATCACCAAGACACCCGAAAGCCAATGGCAAAGCAGAGTCGGCATGAAGATTGTAAAAAGCCTGTGCAAAAGAGCCACGTTTGCTGGCGAGGACCCATGGAAAGCTATTTTCCATTGGAGAAACACGCCCACGGAAGGACTGCACTGCAGTCCTGCACAGCGGCCGATGTCGCGGAGACTGAGAACACACCTCTGTGTGGCGGACCAGCTCCTGATGCCCCGGGTCATCACTGAGATATCGGAAAAACTGTGTGTGAAGCGGCAGATTGCGAAACTGAACTATGACAGATCAGCCAAAGATTTACCTGAGCTGAACGTCGGCCAGCCCATCAGGATGAAACCACTCCCTGGGGACAGGACGGGCCGGTGGAGAAAAGGGGTGTGCTTGCAGCAGGCGGGCCCCACGTCCTATGTTGTTAATGTGGAGGGGACAACATACCATCGCAACAGGGTCGATCTTAGACCAGCGGAGAGAGTCCCCTCTCTGTCATCAGGGCATCTAGAACGTTCCAGGGACACACATGCAACAGAAGGGGGCTCTGCGAGCAAGGACAGCAGTGGAGAGACAGGCACCAGTCATGGGGAGGCACCCATTCATCACAAACCATTTGCACACCACACCGAGAGGAGCAGGGCCAGACATACTCCCGGAGTGGCAGGCTAATTAAGCCTCAGGATAGATTGAACCTTTAAGTGGGGCAAACTAAACAAGAGAAGTGAACACTTGAGAACAAGAACGCTGTTAGCAGCTGTCATATCAGTATTTGGGTTCGAGCAGCTCTGTTAGGTAAATTGGGGTTTTTTCGGTTCATTGTAATAGCCTGTTATCAAGTCGGGGTGTTCGCTGCAGAGTTAACAGGTAGAGTTTAATGAAGTTCAGGTTTGTTGACAATGCCATTTATTGTTTGGATCTTACTACAAGAAGGGAGATGTTACAGGGTGTCCTGTTGTACTGCTTAGGCAGCAGCTCCACCTTGTGGGGAAATTGGGTATTGTTCACATGTAACAGGAAGTCAGCAGTGTTGTTCTACTGTGTGCATGTCAGTTCTGAAACAGAGCAATACACGGATCTTAATACACAGTTTGTGTAGCGTCCTTATTCACCAACATACAACAGCATCTCTGGGCTCGCTAGCATGTTAGCTTAGCACACCAACAAAACAATTTATAAGATTAAAACCATGTTTTTGCTCCAAATTTACAAGTCGAGTGTTAAATAACCTTCTTTGATGTGATGTGGCTTCGGATAAAATATCAGACAGAAAATATATCATTGTATGCTATTCTGCACAATGAGAAAAGCTATCTCGATTAGCATTGCATTATTAATACAATCTATCTATTATTAATATCAGACATGGCGTAAGGAACAAAGATAAACTACATATCGTCACAATTGTGTATTTATTACTTTCAAAAGTGTCGATTTGCATATTTATTGATGTTTTCAGCGATCTCTGTGTTAGTTCCTGGAAGGTCACATGATATGTTTTTTTCTTCCTTGAGGCATTTGTGGACTAAGTGTGCACAGAGCACCCTCCGGCTGCAGGTATGAGTTGAAAACACAGTAGATCATTGTATACAGCGCTCATATGATGACAACAGCGCGTTTTGGGTAAAAATTTAATAAATATTACTACTCTGTATAGAAAATTGACATAAACGTATGAGAATCCATCAATATTTCTCCAAATGTGCATGCTTTTAAGCTAAAAGCCTAAACTTTTTGAAATGCTTAGAAGACTAAAAGTTCAGTCGTTCATCAGTGGACCACTCCCAGCAAGAGGAACAAATAGATTTACACGGTTGCTTGGGCTTAACACATGGCTGCAAAAAACCTGCAACTTAAAAGGACTGAATTTCATCGACAACTTCAATCTGTTCTGGAGTCAGAGACAACTGTTCAGTCATGATGGCCTGCACCCAAACAAACTGGGCTCAAGAGTGCTAAAGGACAATATCTACTTCTCCCTCCATCATCCTTCAGCAGTGTGTGCCAATCTGAATGGCACAAACACACCTGGACAGAGTACAACTGACCACAGGACTTCATTTCAGCACCTGAATGGACATGCGGTTGACACATCCCACAAGGTCAATGATAACACCACGCAGCCACAACAACCACTGCTCACGGGCACAATCCTGACTGAGCCCTGCCCACAGAGCTCACCGAGAGACAGTGACGTGTTAGAACAGCTCCAAGATTCAGCACCCAAGGACGACTTTCGGGAAAACAGCCAGGGAAGCCAGGACAACATATTACAGCCTCCGGTAACACCAGAGCAACAGCCCCTCTCACCGGACATGTTATCCCTCTCTCCAGCATCACCTCTTCTGTGCTTCTCAGAGAAAATGGAGGAACTGGTGTATGCTGGAACCAAACTCTCCCACTCTTTTGCTGCGAGCCCCCAGATATCAACAAAAAAGCGTCAAGCCCCGAAACCACCAAAGCCTATGGGCCCAGCTCGCCCTCCCCCTCCTCCTGCGAGAGCTCTTCGGCCCCTGCCACAACGCCAGGGCCCTCACCCTCCTCCATCTGTTCTAGGTGAACCAAAAACAACCGATAACAGCTCTCAGTGATGTGTGTCGGGTCCCCACTATGATAACAGTGACTTTATCAAATGTTTACAGAACATGCGGGAACCCAGTGTGCCTGTTGCTTTCTCTATTTCTGTTTTTACGTGATAGAAAGCCTAAGGCCTTCTCAAACCGTTTGGCAAACCCATTTAATCTGCTGCCTATTACACGTCAAACTAAGATTACTGTAGAGACAGAAAGTAAGACTGTTAAGTTAGCACTTTTAAACATCCGCCCATTAAAAAATAAATCACTTCTAGTCAATGACTTAATAACCACAAACAACCTAGATTTTATGCTTCTAAATGAAACATGGCTTGAAGACAGTTGCAGTTCAACAACCCTGAATGAAACAGCCCTTCCTAACTTTACTTTTATGAGTGTCTGCAGAGCTGTTAGGAGAGGTGGAGGTGTAGCTGCTCTATTTAAAGATGTCTATCAATGCAAGCAAGTGTCATTTGGTGATTACTTGTCTTTCGAATACTTGGGTATTGTGTTAAAAGGTGCTCCACGCATTCTACTTATAGTTATTTACAGGCCTCCAAAATACTCTCCAGCCTTTGTGGAGGACTTTACAGAACTGTTATCAGAAATTTCCTCTGAGTTTGACTGTTTTGCTATTACTGGGGACTTTAACATCCACATAGAAAATGCAGAATCCAATATGGCAAAAGAAATCATAACTGTTTTGAATACTTTTGATCTGACTCAACATGTACATGGACTACACACAATCGTGGAAACATTTCATCCATTGTCATTAAGGATGTAGTGCTATCTGATCATTTCTGTATTTTCTTTGATATATTGATCTCTCCAACTGTTGAAGCTAGATCTGTCTCGGTCAAAAAGCGATGCTTAAATGAGAATACTAGTGCACTGTTTATGAAGGCTATATTTAACACCAAGCATATCTGCAGACTCTGTTGATTTTCTCCTTGATTCTTTTAACTCTAAAGTACAGAACGTTATTGAACATTGCTCCTGTGAAAGTCAGGAAGAAAAGTGGCAAACAAAAAGCACCGTGGAGAAACTCAACAGCAGTGCAAAATATGAAAAGACAATGCAGAAAGCTGAGCGGATGTGGCGAAAGACAAAACTCGAAATCCATTATAACATCTATAAAGATATTCTTCATGCTTTCAATGTGGAACTAGGCAAAGCTAGACAGACCTTCTTCTCAAATATTATAAACAGAAACTTAAACAACACCCGCACTTTTTGCTACTGTAGAGAGACTAACAAACCCCCCAAGTCAGATTCTCAGTGAAATGCTCTCAGACAGCAAATGCTGTGAGTTTGCTTCCTTTCTTCTCTGAGAAAATTAATAATATCAGAAAGGCGATCAGCACATCCTTGAGCTGCACTGGGGTAAAACAGATCAGATCACAACCTCAGAAAGTAGCTATTATGTCTGTTTTCGAAGCAATTGATGGTAAAATTTTGGAAGAAACAGTACAGCACCTTAAAACATCAACCTGCGCCCTTGACACACTTCCCACATCTTTTTTCAAAAGCGTGTTTAACTGTTTAGAAGCAGATCTCCTAGAAGTGGTAAACGCCTCACTTCTCTCTGGGACTTTTCCAAAATCCCTGAAAACTGCAGTTGTTAAGCCCCTCCTGAAAAAGAGCAATCTGGATAACACCATATTGAGCAACTACAGACCAATCTCAAATCTTCCTTTCATAGGCAAGATCATTGAAAAAGTTGTTTTCAATCAGCTGAACAAGTTCTTAAGCTTGAATGGATATTTTGACAACTTTCAATCTGGTTTCCGACCGCATCACAGCACAGAGACAGCGCTCATAAAGATAATAAATGATATTCGCCTAAACACAGATACAGGTAAATTATCAGTGCTGGTTCTACTCGACCTCAGTGCTGCGTTTGACACTGTCGATCACAACATTCTTCTTGACAGGCTGGAAAACTGGGTTGGGCTTTCTGGGATGGTCCTTAAATGGTTCAGGTCATACTTAGAAGGGAGAGGTTATTATGTGAGTATCGGTGACCATAAGTCTGAGTGGACATCCATGACATGCGGAGTCCCTCAAGGTTCAATACTCGCACCCCTCCTGCACCCCAACCTATATATGCTGCCACTGAGCCAAATAATGAGAAAGAACCAAATTGCATATCACAGCTATGCAGATGACACCCAGATTTACCTAGCCCTATCACCTAATGACTACAGCCCCATTGACTCCCTGTGCCAGTGCATTGATGAAATTAAAAATTGGATGTGCCTAAACTTCCTTCAGTTAAACAAAGACAAAACTGAAGTCATTGCGTTTGGAAACAAAGATGAAGTTCTCAAAGTGAACACGTACCTTCACTCTAGGGGTCAAACAATTAAAAATCAAGTCAGGAATCTTGGTGTGATTTTTGGAGTCAGACCTGAGTTTCAGTAGCCATGTAAAGACGGTAACTAAATCAGCATATTATCATCTCAAAAATATTGCAAGAATTAGATGCTTTGTCTCCAGTCAAGACTTAGAGAAACTTGTTCATGCTTTCATCACCAGCAGGGTGGATTATTGTAATGGGCTCCTCACTGGTCTTCCCAAAAAGACCATAAGACAGCTGCAGCTCATACA
The DNA here is from genome assembly GCA_028476615.1 of Culter alburnus. Classification (NCBI taxonomy): domain Eukaryota; kingdom Metazoa; phylum Chordata; class Actinopteri; order Cypriniformes; family Xenocyprididae; genus Culter; species Culter alburnus. The sequence goes on along the minus strand of JAOTNS010000274.1, from coordinate 22,003 downwards.
GAATGCTGCTGCCAGGATTCTGAGCAGAACCAGAAAACATGAACACATCACACCAGTCCTCAGGTCCTTGCACTGGCTTCCAGTTGCATTTAGAATTGATTTTAAAGTACTGTTACTTGTTTATAAATCACTCAATGGCCTAGGACCTCAATACATGCAGATATGCTCATAGAATATAAATCTAACAGATCACTCAGATCATCAGGATCAAGTCATTTAGAAATACCAAGGGTTCACTCAAAGCAAGGAGAGTCTGCTTTTAGCTGTTACGCCAGCCGCAGCTGGAACCAGCTTCCAGAAGAGATCAGGTGTGCTCCAACAGTAGCCACATTCAAATCCAGACTCAAAAACATCTTTTTCTAGCATTTGCTGATTGAGCTGTGCTATGTCTGAACTGTTTGCATTTTATTTTATACGTATTATCTTTTTATTCCTTTTCCTGTTTTTATTCATTTAATGTATATATCTTTTATGTATCATCTTGTTATTCTGACTTTTAATGCATTTTAAATATTGCTGTCTGGTTGAAAGAGCTGAGAATTAGGAAGAAAGCATTTGTGATTAGGTTAAAATTTGGTAAATTTGGATAAAGGGACAAACCATGGGGAAATTTGAGCTGTAGTGCATGGTTAAGATATCTCTGGATTACAGTCAGGACACTTTCCAAAGGGGAAATTTCCAAAGGGGAAATTTGAACTGCGTTGCATAGATAAGATATCTCCGGAAGGGGGATTAGAGCTGTGTGGTGCAATTTGAGGTGTCTTGGCAAAAAGGGGAGATTGAAACTTTGTTTATCAGTTTGAAGTGCCTTAACAGGTAGCAGTCCTGTCGTGTGAGGAAGATCCATTCAGATCTGCTCTGATGGATAGATCCGTTTAGATCCACTCTGACGGACGACAACAACAACAACAACAACAAAAAAATCTCCCTAGGACTTCCTAGCTCATTCACCCAGATAGCAAAATTCTCTGTTTTTACTGTTATTTCTATTCCTTATGTTCTATTTTTATTATTCTTCTTTATATAAAGCACTTTGAATTACCATTGTGTATGAAATGTGCTATACAAATAAAATTGCCTTGCCTTGCCTTGCCTAAAAGAGGGATGTTATTTTGTCGAGTTTTTTCATGACGATCTCACAGGAGTTTTTTCTCAATGGCTGAGGCTTTTTCAATGAAATTTCAATGAAAAGGTAATGATTCCGTTTCTCATATTCATAACTCCCGACGCATATTAACAAATAACGGACACCATACAATATTAAGAGTAAAACAGAGATTAAAAATTGAAGCTTGAGTCTTAGATCTTTTTAATGACGTATAGTTTGACGTAAATTTTGTTTCTAAATGCTCAAATCATGACAAAAAATGTTTAAGGTTACTCATGTAACCATGGTTATCTGAGATATCGGGAACAAGCATTGCATCTGCTTTTAAGCTGATGCTTATGGGGAAAACTCTGGGAGGTTTTTTCTTTTCAGTTTTCTCCAAATCCTGAAAGACTTATTGGTTTATGTCTGTGAGTTTCACAGGCAAATGGCTGTTCAGCCTGCCAAAATGGGCAGAGTTGGCTACCTATAATAGCCAGAGAAATGCCAGATCTCGTAAGAATCTTTTGACTGAGGAGCAGAATAGCGTGACTTGCTGGCAGCGCAGTAGCACGGCAAGCCACGCAATGTTTGTTCCCGTTATCTCAGGGAACCATGGTTTCGTGAATAACCTTAAACGTTCCCTTTCGATACAGTTCATTCGCATTGCATCTGCTTTTAAAGCTGACGCTTATGAAGAATTTAATCCAATAGCGCCTTGCTACAAGTGCAGGTCGGAAGCTGCTTTGAGAGCCGACAGCTAGGGGGTGCTCTATTTAGGACCCCTAAACCAGCTGCATAGGAAGAGGCTCAGACAATAGTCGGAGCCTGCTACACAGTCCAGAAGCATCTAACTCCAAAGGGGCATGACAAGTCCATAGACTTGTAAGCCAGTGCTATTGCATCCACAATCCATCTGGAAAATCTCTGCTTCGAGACTAGCAGCCCTTTATTGCGGCCTCCGAAGCAGACAAACAGCTGCTCTGTTTGCCGATATTGGCCAGAGTGCTCAAATATACACCGTAAGGGCCCTGACAGGACAGAGAGGGCGAGGTGCCTGTTCGTTTTTCACGAGCAGAATAGCTGACCGTGCTATCACCTGCGTTCTAAACTGGGTGGAGAGCACTTTTGGTATGTAGCCTTTCCTTGGCCTAAGGACCACTTTGCTGTCGTTAGGGCCGAATTCAAGGCAGGAAGGATCCACAGACAGAGCTTGCAAGACTCTAATTCACTTGACTGCTAAAGCCAGCAGTCAAGCGAGAGGGACTCGAGCGGCTTGAAGGGTGGGCCCTGTAGTGCCCTAAGGACTGTGGAAAGGTTCCACGCCCGGGCTGAACATAGCCATGGAGGGTTCAGCCTCTTAGCCCCCTTGAGGAAATTAATGACTAAGTTGTGTTTCCCAATTGATTGGCCAGCTATCGGGGTGTGATTTGTCGTGATGGTCGCCACACAAACTTTGAGAGTGGAGGGGGCATGCCCACTGTCCAACATCTCCTGTAGGAACGTGAAAACTGACATGGCATCACATTCAACGGGGTCTATTTTCCAAGCTAGGCACCAGCTTCAGAAAAATTACCATTTCTGTGAGTAAAGAAGCTTTGTAGAAGGGGCCCTTGCCTCTAAGATTGTTCTCATGACTTCCCGGGAAAGACATGATGGCTCCCGTCGAGAGGCTAAACATGCAGGTCTGACAACTCTGATTGGGGTGCCAGATCTTCTCTCCTGCTTGGGAGAAGATGTCTCTCAGTGGTATGGGCCATGGACCTGCTGACAGTAGCTGGACTAATTCTGGGAACCATGGCTGGTTCTGCCAGCATGGTGCCACCAGAAGAACAGAACATGCTTCTTCCCGTATCCGACTGATAACCTGCGGGAGCAGGGCTACAGGAGGGAAGGCATAATGGTGCTGACGTGGCCATTTCAGAGCCAGTGTGTTCATTTTCTTCGAGAAATAGGTTTGGCAGTGGGAGTTCTCTTTCGTCGCAAAGAGGTCCACATCCGCCTGGCCAAAGGTGCACCATTTCACTTTCACCGCCCAGGAGTGGAGTCTCCATTTGCCCAGGGGAGGTCCACCGCGTGACAACATGTCTGCTCCCACATTCGAGGAGCCTGGGATGTGAACCGCCCTCACTGACTGGAGGTTTCTCTGTGCCCATAGGAGAAGACGGCTTGTCAATCTGTACAGAGCGAGACCTTTTTGGTGGTTTATGAAGGCAACCACTGTCCTGTTGTCCGAGCGGACCAGGACATGATGACCTCTGAGCTCTGGCTGGAACTCCTTTTAGGCCAGAATTGCTACCATCATTTTCAGGTGGTTGATGTGCCAGTTTGACATAGGGGTTGCCATGAGCCCAAAGGCTGTCCTGTCGTCCCTTGGGCACCCCAGCCTGTTGGTGGCGTCTATCATGACTACTTTCCTCCTGACAACTGAACCCAGCAGCACCCCATTTTGGTAAAAGCGGGGTGCGTTCCAAGAGACAAGGGCTCTGACACAGCTGTGGGAGACATTGAGAATGTGTCGGCCTGTGCGCCACGCAGGGGTGGGACAAGGCTCTTCAACCAGAGCTAGAGTGGATGTATGTGGAGCAGTCCTAGTGGAATGACCGAGGAAGCTGCCGCCATGAGGCCTAGGAGCTTCTGAAACCTCTTGTGGGGGTGGTAGGTATTCGCCCTGAATGAGGCTGCCAAGCCTTAATTTGAGTCGAAGACTGCTCTTTGGAATGGAATCCGTTGGCTGGAAAGCAGTGAGCTCTTGCCAAAGTTGACCCTGAAACCCAAGTCTTGCAGGTGACTGAAGAGCAGAAATCTCTGGGTGCATAGCTCCTGTTCTGATTAGGCTATAAGAAGCCAATCATCGAGATAATTGAGGATGCAGATTCCTGTCGGCTTCAGAGGGGAAAGAACTGCGTCTACGCACTTCGTGAAAGTACACGGAGCTAGAGAGAGTACAAAAGGAAGAGCTGTATATTGGTAAGCCACCCCCTTGAACGCGAATCTCAAGAACGGTCTGTGGTGGGGTGCTATCTGGATGTGAAAGTAGGCATCTTTCAGATCCACAGATATAAACCAATCCCCGAGGTGAATTTGCGCAAGGATTTGCTTCATAGTCAGCATTCTGTAGGGCATACTGAATTTGAATTCATGACTGGTTGGAGCATTGGGATCCAGGCAGACAAGCAATGATTATGTTAGAGATCAGATTTGAATAAGGGATAACAAATTTATTACATGAAAATGTAAAATTCTAGAGATAAATTAATCAAGTAAATAATAGTAAATCCTTTCCTGCAGATATTCCAAGAGAAGTAAAATTAATTAAAGAAATAAATAATGAAGAAGGAAGAAGAACAGAAGAAAGGAGAAGTAGCAGATGAAAAAAAAAGAAAAATATATGCTTGGTTAATATCCTTTGTTTAAGTGATGGGTTCAAACAGATTTATCCATTATGTCATAGTTGGTGTAAAGCTTAAGTCAGAGTGACTAGTCAAATGTCAAAAATAGATGAAAACTGACATAGAAGTTGTTGTTTTGGCACCTTTAAGAGAATATTGCAGATTTTGCATTATTTCATGTCTGCAGAGATGGAAACAGAGTGATACAAAACGGGTCAAAATTTTAATACAAAGGTACATCATGTAATCAGTTCTGATGGAAGATACACCCACTCAATCTTACAGCACAGAAGAGACACCAAAGATCTTACATTTGGAAATAATCAAATATATCAGAGCATATAGTTGAAGATATATAATTGATTAAAGAAATCAATAACATGTAAAAGAATAATAATATATAGAGAATAATAAATAAAATAAATTATATGAATAAAGATATTATCATAAACACTGGCCATTTTGGATATACCACTGATTGATTGCCAAATTTCAAATAAACATTTATGTTCAGAAAGATAAAACTTGATTTCGTTTTTTTTTTATGTTCCTGTTAAAAAATTTTATTTCCGGTTTTTGTTATTGTTATTTTTATATTTTTGTTATGGTTTGGAGCCCTGCTCCTGTATACAGTAAGCAATGTCTGTTTAAGAAATTAATAAAAGAATGAGTCTAATGTAACTTTCACTTATCTTTTTTAGGCATAAAAAAAATGGACCTCCACACTCCTCATTACGGTGGACCCCTGATGGCTGTAGAGATGAAAACTAATATCATTGTTCACTGGAGGCCACACGGTGTTCCTTTGCGATTTCCTATAATGCTCATTACTGACTTACATTATATCGGCAATGATATTGATGAAATAGCTGGTGGTCCTCATGTAGTCATTGTCTTTACAATCTTTGCCCACATGGCATATCACCCAATAACATTTTATGTGCACGAAGTGGCCAAAATCCGTCAGTCTGTTGTTGCACTGCTGAGTCGTGCACCAAAGACTACCGTCATCATCAAGTCTGGAAACACTGCAGGACTAAAGGTACAATTGCTTATTTTAGTTTTCTTGTGATAATATTTTGTTCAAAAAAAAAAAAAAATTGGGTGCATTAGTTCTGATGCCGTTTATTGAAAGTCTAGAAACACTAGGGTTCAAAGATGTGTCTCTATATTTAGGCAACACTCATACTATGTTTTGGTGTAATATTCCTTTTAAAAGGGTAGTTCACCCAAAAATGAAAATTGTCATCATTTACTCATATCATTACAAACCTGTTAGGCTGACTTCATCTGAGGAACACAGAAGAAGAGGTTTAGCAGAATGTCTAAACTCTCTTCTTTACAGTGAAAGTGGTGGAAGCATAATCAAAGTAGTCCAGATGGATGAGGAGGATGAGTGGATGAATTACACTTTTGGGCAAATTATTCCTTTATTACTACTAGATGAAAGAAAGGAATGGATTTATTGTCATTTATTTCCACGCTATGAGACCGACAAAAGTACAATAAAGTACAGGGCTCTATGTCCAGTAGACACACAGTAGCAATAAATACAAACAATAGAATTAATGTAGATTTTTCCTATCATCTTTGTCTTCAAACATTTTATATTATATTCTTTAATCATACTGTTCTGTGTCCTGTTGTTTTATTTGTATGTGTGTCCTGGAAGCATGGTGTTTTACCTATAGATTTTGTAGTGCATGCAGGATCTTATTGATGATTCTGATCTGTGTTTTTACAGGATATTTTTCAAAGTGATTGGTATACAGTGCAGATGAACACAGTGATGCAGGAGATGTTCAGAGATATTGATGGAGTAATCTACTTCGATGTCTGGCAGATGACTTCATGTCACTATCTACGTGATGATGTTCACCCAGGCGCTGTTATCATTGCTAATGAAATTGACATGTTTCTCTCATATGTCTGTCCTTCCTAATACATTCAGACTCAACCACATAGAATAATGTGACCCTGGATCACAAAACCAGTCATAAGTTGCACGGGTATATTTGTATGCTAAATGACCTGTCACTTTTTTTGATGGATGACCTTTATGACCTGACCTTATGACATATGATATTAGTCCCTCTGGATATTTACCCTCCCCCAAGGTTGACCTTTGACATGGGTTATGAATATGTCTATTGATGCTCGGCATTTTTGAAATACCTATGATGTTGACCTGTGGGTCATTTGTGGGGTGGAACAAATGGGTAATTTACGAATTTTGACCATACAAATTGGCAGAGGTGGGTAGAGTATCCAAAAACTGTACTCAAGTAAAAGTACAAGTACTTATAGAAAGATTTACTCAAAGTAAAATTGAAAGTAATAATCTTAATAGTTACTTGAGTAAGAGTAAAAAAGTATCTAAAAGTATAAATATAATACACACAACAATACAATAGCATGTTATTATTTGGATAGATATTTAAATTATTATCATAATTATATATATTTTCAACAAACACAAAGAGACAATCATTATTTCTGGCATCTGTAACCCGAATATCATTGCATGTCCTTTACTTTGTATATAATAATGTATAATATATAACACAGATCAGAATCATCAAAAAGAGCATTTATAAATATGGCATATTTTATAAAATAGAATACACATTCATACACACACACACACACACACACACACACACACGCAATTCCAAAAAATTAAAAACATTTACATCTCCAAAAGATTATAACTCGCTGAATAATAAAAAGAAAAACAGTTACTAAATTTAATGAGACTGTTATTATAGTTAAAAAAAATATAAAACATGGAAAAAGTTTTCCTCCAGCAATGATGTCCATTGGGTTAGCAATTGCTTTTAGTTATGAAATATAATACACCCAAAATGTAGACATATAAGTAAAGGAATATTCATTTTAACAATGTCAGTGCAAAAGGGATTTCATGTCCAGACATGTTGGGGTTTCCATGTTTTATTCAGGGTTTACATAGACTTTTTTCTTTTTCTCTATAATCTGTCCCCATCTATCGCAGTAAACGTTTTTCATTTTTATATTCTCAAAACGTCATTTAGTATAAATTATAATTTATATACTAAATTTATATACTAAACTATAATTTGCAAATGAGGATACATTTTGCTAGTTAAATAAAAAATATAAAAAACATTTGCTTTTAGTTTATACTGAAATATAAAAATCTCTCTCACTGTCTCTCACACACACACACACACACATGTTTCAAAAGTGAAAAAAAAGTCTGTTCTCTTAAGGAAGATTATTAAAAATGGTCATAAATAAAATGTACAATTGTATATAACAGTTACTAAATTTACTGAAGCAAATTATAGTTTTATAATACAATAAAATTAAATGAAATTTAAAATAAATGAAAATAAAGTTTTCAGTGAGTAGGGAAAAGTGTTCCTTCTTGATGTGCTTAACATTCTCTATGTCACGATCACCACCTGTTCCTGTCATGTTCCTGTCACTTCCCGGACTACATTCCCCATAATCCTCTCTGACTATCACATGCACTCACTCCACCAATCACCTGTTGCCACATACAGCCATGCACACTCCACTCTAATCACCACACCCAGCTGATACGCATTACCTGGACTATAAAGGACTCACACACACATCACCTCACCACAAAGTCTTGATTCCTTGTGACAATTCTGAGCGTTATTTCCCTGTCTGTTACCGTTCCTGTTTATTGACCCGTTGCTGCCTGCCCTGACCCTTGCCTTGTATACTGTTCTGTGAATGATATCCGCCTGTCCTCGATCTACCGCCTGTACTCTGACCACGACTCTTCCTGTCCCTTGCTGTTCCTGTTTGCCCCTGATCGACCCAGCCTGTACGACTATGCTCACTGTAAATAAAAGCTTGCATTTGGATCTTACCATGAGTCCTGCTTCGTTACACTCATTGTCTCTCCAAGTGACATGGGGATGGGCAAAACATTATTTTGTTTGTGCTATCTTTTTCTATTTTCAAAGCATAAATGTAAAAGTTTTAATTACATATTTTAAACAATTGTTCAAATTAAATCTTTTTAGTTTTTTAAATTATATTTTTAAAGTCTTAATAAATCAAACATTTCACATTTTATTATCAGTGTATGTGTAAAAATGTATGGGTCTCACAAGCCATCTCTCACATTGTGTAACATTTTCAATAATTCCCTATAAAAATTTTCAGAGCATTTTCAGAGAGAAACAATGATTTCATTCAGACCCTGTGATGCCTCAGGTTGGTTCTATAAAATGAACTTGTCTCTATTTTAAAATTAAATGATTCTAAATATAAATAATATCAAATATGTTGCTAAAAAAATATTAAAACAATTGAAACAGTTTAGTTTTTGCTAAATTAATATAAAAATTAATTTTTTTTTTTTTTTTTTAAACTCACATTTTCAGAGAGCCGAAGTAGTAGTTCATTTTGCAATTATAAAAAATAAAAAAGTAAAAATAAAAAAAACAAAAAGCATTAATAAAATAAAATCATTCATAAAACACCCCCAGATCCTCCCAGGAACAAACTCCAGTGTGAATGAGAGATGGGATTGTGGAGTCAGACAGATGAGCCTCTGTCACAGTGTATGTTAAGACAGCTTCATTCCAGAGTGAATGTTTTTGTACTAAATTTATTTCAAAGCACAATCTTAAAAGTTTAAAAATAGTCTTTTAAAATTAAAATATTGTTTTAATCTGATCTGTAAAGATTTAATAAAAATCAAATATTCTTCTTAGAAGTCTACAGTATCAGGATAACATCTGATGCCGATGGTAGAAATGATTTTGCTTAAATTTAACCTAAAGTATACTTTTAATTAAATAACATCTGTTCAAAAACCTGTACATAGTCATCTTGGATCTTATTTTTCAAAGATTCAAGCAGAAGGGTTAGGGTAAATTTTTTGAGAAATCTGCATGCTTTTAAAATAAACTAGAAATATTTAATTTGATTAATCCAAACATGAAGGTGTCTGTGTGTTTGACTACTCACAGATGCAACTCGCACGTCCCCGTAAAATGGACTCAGATTTGTGCTTATTTAGCTTAAGCTGCATCTTTAAGAAAATCACCAAACATTTTCAGAGGGATCCTCAACAATCATTAATGATGGCCTCAGGATATAGGCTGATGAGGTGATTTACAGATCAGTCACTTCTCTGTGCTGAGCCTATCTGTTGCCATTTGACCCCCAACAATTTTGCATGGGTGTTAAACACCCTACAAGTAGTCATTTATTTCAATTGTGTTAATTTCAAAACAGCATTTTTCAATAGAGTGAATCTACACATCTGAGGTCTTTCAGAGACATGACTTCAGGATCAGTGGGTCTCTTGAGAATATTTAATTGTGTTTAAAAACCAAAGATCAGGCCAAATCCCCTATATGACAATGTCCACATCAGACTCTGCACTTGAAAATATCTTTGCTGTTAAATATCTTTAAAAAAGCTCACATGTAAACTTAAATTTTTTAAAGTGACGCATGTCTCATAAATCTATAGATCTCAACATCTCATAGATGTCTCATAGATCATAGATGTTTTCTTATTTCTATAGTTTCAATTCCTAATAAATATAAAGTAAACCAAAAGAATAATGCTGACAAATGTTCGCTGCAATGTTTTTAACACATAGATTTGTTGTGTGAAGCAGAAGACCCAGAAGCGTTGCAGCTGGTAAACACAAAACAGGTAGCTGTAATAGGCGAAGGCTTCGCAGAGCACATATATGTCCCTATATCCGATTAGTGATGTCATATATGTTTCATATAAGGAATATATTATTAGCACATATATACATCCTCATGATATACTGTATGAAGATATAGGTATATACCATGTATGAAATGCCCATATAAGAATTATTTTATATACATATATTAAAATTATTTATATGATGGCTTTTTATATGGTACTGTTATGTTAGGACCATATATGTGAACAATATATGTCTAAATTATATATGCAAGTATATTTATACAACATGTATGCAAATATTCGGTATGCTTATATAGGATTTATATAAGTTTATACCATGTATGAAATAACCATATTAGAATTATCATATATACATATATTAAAATTATTTATATGATGGCTTTTAATATGGTACTGTATTTTAAGACCATATATGTGAACAATATATGTCTAAATTATATATGCAAGTATATTTAAACAACATGCATGCAAATATTCAGCATAATTATATAGGATTTTATATACGTTTATACCATAAAATTATTATATATACATATATTAAAATTATTTATATAACTTTTTATATGATACTGTATGTTAAGACCATAAACAGTATGTGATCAATATATGTCTAATTTATACATACAAGTGTACAAGTGATATTAAGATATCTTTAATATGTCTTGAGTTTCAGACATGCAAAAAACATTTGCTAAAGTATGTCTGTATTATATATATATATATATATATAATTTATATTATGACACAGAATGACCTATTATTCTAGTATCATATTGAATGAATAACCAACCATGAATAACATTAAAGAAGCTACTGAATAATAATCCAAAAGTAACAACAGCATTATTAGAATATTTTAAGAAAACAAGATTAATTAGAAGAATTTAGTTTTTTTTTTTTTTTTTTTTTTCTACATCAACGCTTTACACTCCACCCCAGTAGGTGGCAAAATGCACCAAAGCTGGTTTGGTCTGCAACTGCCATAAAATCCAAAGAAGAAGAAGAAAAGTAAAAGAAAAAGAAACTTTATGAAATGCAGCTCACTAGACATGCATGGAGATCGCTCATAGATGAAACCATGCAGTCATAGAGTTAAAACAGAGTGTTAAAAGGCAGTTTCAATGTAAATTTAGGACATTTAGTTGCTGTTTGTTGTTTTATTTTTGTATTATTTTTGTCTTCAGCTGTTTTAGTACCTGGTTGAAAATAAGCACAAGGTCAGTTATGTATATTTAAGTATTTATATATGCCATAATTTGTTTTTATGCTCATTTTTATGCTTATTTGTGTTTGGATAATTAACTTGAAGTTGTTTATCATTAATGTTAGTCTTAATTTTTGTTAAATTGTTCTTATAGTCAATTGTTTCTTTTCATTTCTGTGAATCCTTGTAAATACTGATGTTGTTTTGTTTGTTTGTTGCAGCTCTTACGGTGTTGTGGAATAAGATGTATTGTGGAGTTAAACAAGGCTAATAAATGGAAAAAGGGACAACAGCATGCTTTCATGTTGTCTATGTTCTGTGTAGCATGTGGCTGGTGTTTTTCATCAACTGTGTGTTTTTATGTCATGTAATGTATGGACATGAAGTCGGTGAGAGTTCTCATTGGCTGCATGTTCTTGTGTCATACTGTGAGCACCAGTCCTGCCACTGATTGGACTGTGTTTTTCTTTGTTTTTATTTTTGAAGTCTAATAAAACCCCTTTAATCTCTGGTTATTGAGTCCTTCTTCATCCCTTGCCTCACCTGACAATAAGTAATATATATGTCAAAATATGTATTATACATACATGAACATATATAATATATGGGATTGTTCCAATTTCTAATAGATTTCATATATAGCTGTGCATATATGTGCATTTATGTTTTTACTCTACATGAAACATATAAGGACATTTCATATATGAGACATATATGTTAAAATATGTATTACACATACATAGACATATATAATATATGGGATAAATGTATATGTCAATATATGGAATTGTTCCAATTTCGAATAGCTTTCATATACGTTTTTACATTATATGAGCATATATTACATATATTGATATTCCATATATGCACATATATTACATTTCCGTATGGGACGACATCTGGATGAGAGCAGAGAAAACGCCTCTAACAGGTAGTTAATCATCTGACAAAGAAACAAGCAAACAGCAAGGAGAAATAGCCAAAACAATCAAAGAAGTAGTACAACAGGTGTGAAAGCAAATCAAACCCGGCTCATGACAGTACCCCTCCCCCGAGGAGCGCCCCCTGGCGTTCCCGAGGAAGAGAACTGGCAAGAGCGAAGGAAGTCCTCGATGAGCGAGCGGTCCGGGACGTCCCAGGCCGGAATCCAGCTCCTCTCCTCGGGATCGTAACCCTCCCAATCAACCAGATACTGGTAACCATGCCCTTGGCGGTGTACGTCCAGCAGTCTCCTAATCCTGTAAACAGGAGAACCCTCGACAAGAACAGGACAATGGGTGGGTTTGGCGGGAGCGCAAATAACTGGCTTAATTCAAGATACGTGGAAAACAGGGTGGACGCTTCGCAAGTTGGGAGGCAATTTGAATTTGATGGCTGCAGGACTAAGAACCTTAACTATGGAAAAGGGACCGATGAAGCGCGGCGCCAATTTATGGGACTGCAGGGGTAAATCCCAAATGGAAAGCCACACTTTCTGACCGCAAACGTATCTGGGTGCTTTGACACGACGGCGATTGGCGGTGCAACGTGTGCGCTCTCTGTTCTGGCACAGCGCGGCTCTCACTGTCCTCCAGGTGCGCTGGCAATGACGTAAACGCTTGGACCGAGGGAACAGAGGCCTCTGTCTCTTGGGAGGAGACTAGACTGAAAGGGTGATAACCCTGTGGCTGACGAGGGAAGAGAATTATGGGCGTACTCAACCCACGGCAATTGTTCGCTCCAGGATGAGGGATTACGAAAGGCCAAAGTACAGAGCATACGACTCAGAATTCGGTTAGTGCGTTCAGCTTGACCATTAGTTTGGGGGTGGAACCCTGACGACAAACTGGCCGAGCGCCAATCTGTCGGCAAAACTCCCTCCAAAACTGAGACGCAAATTGGGGCCCCCTGTCAGAAACAATATCCGAAGGGAGGCATGCAGACGAAAGACGTGTTCAATTACTATTTGAGCCGTCTCCCTAGCGGAGGGAAGTTTACAGAGCGGAACAAAGTAGGCAGCTTTAGAGAAGCGGTCAACAATGGTCAGAATGACCGTATTATTGGCAGACGACGGAAGCCCTGTCACGAAATCCATAGCGATATGGGACCATGGACAAGACGGAATCGGAAGAGGCCTAAGTAGTAGAGGTCTACAAAGAGGACCCGAGGACCCGGGATCCGACCCGGGACCCGTACGGGTTCGGTCTATATTTTAAATGGTCAGATGGGTCCGGGTCAGGTCCCAATCTATTACTTCGATTCCCGGGTCTGTTTAACATTGTGTGTATACCCAAGCCGATCTGATTCAGAGATCACCCGGCCGTGTTGGGAGTCAGTCAGTGCTGTGCGTGTGTTTTGTAACTTGCAAAGTATGAGCCGGGAAATAAAGTGAAAAAAACACGAGCGACCCCAACCATCAGAAGCAGAGCGGGTGGAGTTAAAGCAAGCAAACAGTGATCATCGAGTTTTCCTATTCCTATTGTGTGCAACAGTAATGCAAACAAACTTCAAATCTCAAAAACTGCTTGCAGCCTTGCATACTCACATTTAAATAACATATTTAAAATCATTAACAAAATCTGATGAACTATCACATTAATGTTTTCTATGACCCTTAAAATGTGTTTAAAAGCTTATGTTTCAGGTTGCTCAAGCTAACGCACATGTGCAGTCTCATGCGAGCGCACTTTCTTTCTCCTATTTTTATAATAATATTATGAATGAACTGTCTTGTTATAGAGTTTTGGTCAGACTCGGCTCAGAAAGCACAGAAATGATCGCAAATAAGTAATGCTAACGTCAGCGGCCATGTCACTGAACAAGCAATCGTTATTATTCAAAAGGGCAAACAGTCAAAGTTATTTTATTATATGAGTTGACTCGAGTCTCAAGATACAACAAAATAATGCAAAACTGCAAAGTCACATTTGTCATCATGACAGCAAGTGGACTATTAAAGCTGGAATAATGAGTGGATTAAGCATTTGAATCGGCAAGAGAGGAATAACGGATGAACTTTCTTGGCAAGTGCATCACAGTCAGGTACAAGGGAGAAGGCTACTAACATTAGATTAGATAAGACAAAACGTTTTATTTTCGCAACTTGTTTATCGACTTATTAATAGCAATTTGCTGTGGAATAGACCCAGTCGGGTCTGTGCTTTCAAATAATAGACGGGTCCGGGTCGGTTCCGTGTAGCACATTTACGGGTCTCTTCGGGTTCGGGTATGAATTTTTGGACCCGTGAAGACCTTTACTAAGTAGTCCAGCGGGAGAACTACTCGACTTTGTCTGAGCGTATCACGAGCCCTTGTGGGCCACTAAAATCGCTGACTAATGGCCGCGAGAGTTCCTCTTACCCCAGGATGCACGACTAATTTAGAAGAATGCCCCTAGCAGAGGACAGCAGGACGAATAGACTTGGGAACGAATAACAGATCCCGGGGACATTGTCGAGGAACAGACACATTGGATAACGCCGCCTTTACCTTCCTCTCTATTGCCCAGGTAACGCCCCCAACCACACACCCGTCAGGTAAGATAGTCTCAGTGGTGGAGGCATCAGGCTTTGTGTTCTTAATGCCGGGCCGGAAAGAAATGGTAAAATCAAAGCGTCCAAAGAAAAGCGCCCTAACGAGCTTGGCGAGCATTTAGTCTCTTTGCCAAACGAATATATTCAAGGTTCCTGTGATCTGTCCATACTACGAATGGAACAGAGAAACCCTCTAACCAGTGACACCATTCACCTAGGGCCAACCGAACGGCAAGGAGTTCGCAGTTGCCAATATCATAGTTGCGCTCGGCCGGCGGGAATCAGCGAGAAAAATAAGCGCACAGATGAACCTTTCCATCATGCGGCGAGCACTGAGAAAGCACAGCACCTACAGCCACATCAGAGGCATCGAACTCGACGATGAATTGTCTCTCGGGGTCAGGTGTTATTAGTATGGGAGCTGTGGTAAACAGCTCCTTGAGTCTATCGAACGCGAGTTGCGTGGATTCGATCCAAACGAAACGAGTCTTAGACGAGGTGAGAGCAGTCAAAGGAGCGGCAATAAGACTGAAATTGGAGATAAATCAGTAAAAAAAGTTTTGCGGAGGTCCAGCTTCGTGAAAACTTTAGCTCCCTGCAAGATCTCAAAAGCAGACGACATAAGAGGCAAGGGATAACGGTTCTTGACTGTTATGTCGTTAAGCCCCCGATAAGCTATACAGGGACACAAGGACCCGTCCTTCTTTTTCACGAAGAAGAACCCCGCTCCGGCGGGCGAGGAGGACGGAACAATAGTACCAGCAGCGAGACTCTCAGTGAGATATTTCTCAAGGGCTTTGCATTCAGGTGCGGATAAAGAGTACAACCGGCCGCGAGGAGGGGTAGTACCGGGAAGTAGCTCAATGCTACAGTCATACGGGCGATGAGGAGGAAGAGAAGCAGCCCGGGAACGACTGAACACAGCCCGCAGATCATGGCATTCCTCTGGCACTCCAGACAAATCACCAGGCTCCTCCTGAAACAAAGAAACAGAAGAAACGGCAGGAACAGGAGACACAAGACATTGATCATGACACGATAATTTCCAGGACAAAATGGTCCCCTCGGCCCAGTTAATCTGAGGATTATGGTTGAACGAGCCAAGGATGACCCAAAACAATAGGGGCAATTGTTGAACGAAATATTAAAAAAGAAATAGTCTCTTGATGATTGCCAGAGATGGTGAGACTCACCGGAACGGTGACATGATGAATTCTTGACAGAGCGAACACAGGGGTAGGATCCTCCAGCTCGCGTAAAGGAATGTCTCTCTCAAGGGCCCAAGCCTCGTCCATGAAGTTACCCTCCAATCCCGAATCAATGAAGGCTAAACAAGAAGCAACAGAGCCAGTCCAGCAAAGGGTGACGGGAAAAGTGGTGCAAGTCTTTCCAGGAGGGGGATGCGAAGTAGCGCTCGACAGTACTCCCTGTTCTACTGGCGAGCGCTTCCTTTTAACGGGCAATATATAAAGTTTACTGTAACTATGGGGGACTCAGTTTTTCTGTAATTGGTCCAAAATCTCATGTTCTAAAAGATGAAGTGCTGCACAGGCTATTTAAATGGTTAGTTCACCCAAAAATGAAAATTCTGTCATTAATTACTCTCCCTCATGTCGTTCCACACCCATAAGACCTTCGTTCATCTTAAGAGCACAAATTAAGATATTTTTGATGAAATCCGATGGCTCAGTGAGGCCTGCATAGCCAGCAATGACATTTCCTCTGTCCAGATCCATAAAGGTACTAAAAACATATTTCAAAACGCTGCCTCATGAAGCTTTCGGAGCATAATGAATCAGCATGTTGAATCAGTGGTTCGGAGCGCCAAAGTCACGTGATTTCAGCAGTTTAACACGCGATCCAAATCATGATTCAACACGCTGATTCATAACGCTCCGAAGCTTCCTGAAGCAGTGTTTTGAAATCGGCCATCACTATATAAGTCGTTTTTTTTGTTTTTTTTTGCCGCACCAAAAATATTCTCGTGGCTTTATAATATTAATATTGAACCACTGTACTCACATGAACTGATTTAAATATGTTTTTAGTACATTAATGGATCTTGAGAGAGGAAATGTCATTGCTCCCTATGCAGGCCTCACTGAGCCATCGGATTTCAACAAAAATATCTTAATTTGTGTTCCCAAGATGAACGAAGGTTTTACGGGGTGTGGAACGGCATGAGGGTGAGTAATTAATGACATTATTTTCATTTTGGGGTGAACTAACCCTTTAAGACAGTATTGGCTATGACATGATGATAAATAATAGACTAAAACAGTATTCTCTGCTCCTCAAACACATAAAACGGTAGCCTTTATATACAGAGAGAGTTTCTCAAGGAAAAATGCTGTACTTATTCAAACAACCAGTTCTTTATTTACGCTTGTAAATAAGCAAAGACACTCCAAGCTGCACACAGCACTTCATTCACAATAGAGGCGGGTGGATTTATGAGATATAAAACTACCAAAACACTTCATACATTACTCAAAAAGTCATTCTTCCAGAACAACAGAGAATGCCAATCTCCACTGTTGAGAATTCACTATAGTAAATATTTACATTTACAGTACAAAATTATTCCTAACTTGTCCCCTTTTGTATGGTTCATGGTAATGACATTTAAAGACTAACACCTGTGTAGGGTTCAGCTACATCTAATTGTTTTGATAGTATTTCAATATGGTATTATTGTAGAAATTGCTGTCTTATTCAGTATTTCAGGATATTATGTATTAAGTTGTTGTCTAAGAAAGAAAAGCGTGGTATCTGTCAGTTATTAAACAATGAAGCACACGAGACAGGAGTAGCTAACTTCATCCATAATGTTTACTCATCACATCCGTTCTCACACACATTACATCTTTACACAACAGTCCAGACTTCCTTTTCAAAATAGTAGTTCACAATATAATTTGTGGGAATTTAAATGGATTTAGACTGATTGGCAGCAGATTCACTATGAATTTCTATCGTAACAGCTCTGTCCAGTGTGAAATCAGTTTCTTGTAAAAGTCTTCAGCTACAGTGTTAGCTTTTTGCACAGCTTTCGATCCATCATCTGCATCCTTATACGTCATACCTTTGTTAGGCAAAGAGTAGAAAATTCGTTCTCCAAAAAGTCTTGCGTTTTTTTATTGTTGAATTATGAGCACTGACCTTAACTGAAGCAAGAAAGGCCTGCAGTTCTTTAGATTTACTTTTTCTTTATAAATCTTCACATACGGCCAGGCAGGTTTGGACAGCTTTTTTACATTATTAAATTAAATCATTTAAAAACCTGAGTAAATATAAAATGCAGTTATCTTTGTGTAATATTAAAATATGTTTGATGACCTGAATCATTTAGTGTGGCAATGCAAAAAAAAAAAAAAGCGCTGTATAAATGTTTTTTTTTTTTTTTTTTTAACTGCTTCAAAACACAGGTTGAAGATCCAAATGCAGCTTTATTTTGGGAAATCCACAGTTGTAATCCACAAAACAGGCATGGGGTCAAAACCACAGGGCAAACAATCCAGGTAACAAAAGAGTCCAAGACACGGGCAAGGACAAGGAAAGCCAGGGAGACAGGCAGAAGAGCAAAGCCATAATATGGAAACCAGAAATAAATGCTCAGAATTGCAGGATAACAAAAACAATACATTTCATATTGGCAAGCATAAACGAGTTAATCACACACAGGTGGAAGTAATCAGACCTTACATCATACCTTTGTTAGGCAATGAGTAGAAAATTCGTTGTCCACCTGTACCAAGGCAGTGAAGCAGTACAGCTCTCCGGCTGAGCAATCCCTGTAACATCAATTAACTCATAGGTAATTTTCAAAAATCCCAAAAAAAGTCAAAACAGCATAGCAGGCTCACCGGGGCAAGGCAGGAGGGTAAAAATCAGGAAAGGCACATTAGCTTTAGCCATCTTTTCAGTTGAAACAGCTCAAACATGCATTTTAGTCTAGGACTAATGAAACTGGGGGTCAATGTATTATGTCCCAAAGCAATGAAACACAGTTTAGCCTACATAGACTGAATTTTGACCTAAGTATTGAGAAATCTGTCCAAGAGATTGTGTAAAACTTTTGAATCTTCACTTTTGAATGCTAATTTTTCAGTCCAATTTGAGGAAAACCATATGTTTGTATAACATGTTACTATAATCTTGTATTTTCAAACAGTGAATATGTGGAAAGGAAATACTTTGTAACAAAATGTAACACTTGTGGCGAAAAAAATGTAACATTGAATGTATACAGCAGGTTTGGCAGTCTGGAAACCTCCCACCCTCAGAAGAACGCTGCAAGTTTCACCATGATACTAGTCACTCTACAGTATCTTATAGGAAACTGTCATATGTGACCATGTTCGTTCCACCTGCAGCTGATTCTTCAGGTAAATAGTAGTTTATAGGGAGTTATTAAATGAGAATATAAACATGATTAGAATATAAATCAAAACACTTTTTTATGCCTCTCATTGTGTACTTGTTCAACTATCTTTGTGAGTACCAGTTCGAATTGTAGACCAGCAAAATGAGGACAAAGGGAGTAAAGTGAGGACATTTGGGCCAGTCCTTACATTCTGAGACTCATTTAAAGGCCTGTTTGAGGGTCAAGACTCGGTTTTAAAGATAAGCTTACAATTAAGTTAAAGGGATAGTTCACCCAAAAATGAAAATTTGATGTTTATCTGCTTACCCCCAGCGCATCCAAGATGTAGGTGACTTTGTTTCTTCAGTAAAACACAAATGATGATTTTTAACTGCAACCGTTGCAGTCTGTCAGTCAAATAATGTGAGTGAATGGGAACTCGAATAATAAGAGTCGAAAAAACTTGCATAGACAAATCCAAATTAAACCCTGCGGCTCGTGACGACACATTGATGTCCTAAGACACGAAAAGATCGGTTTGTGCGAGAAACCGAACAGTATTTATATAATTTTTTACCTCTAATACACCACTATGTCCAACTGCATTCAGCATTCACTTAGTGAGGTCTGATCGCGCTCTGACAACGGCAGTGATGTCTCGTGCTTATACTTCAATGAGTGCTAGACATCACTGTCGCTGTCAGAGCGCGATCAGACCTCACTAAGCGAATGCTGAACTGCGTATTAGAGGTAAAAAATGATATAAATACTGATCGGTTTCTCACACAAACTGATTGTTTCGTGTCTTAGGACATCAGTGTGTCGTCACGAGCCGCAGGGTTTAATTTTGATTTGTCTGTCGTGTTTTATTTACTCTTATAGTCCAAGTTCCCACTGACTTGCATTATACCACTGACAGACCGCAACGGCTGGAGTTAAAAAATCATCATTTGTGTTCTACTGAAGAAACAAAGTCACCTACATCTTGGAAGCGCTGGGGGTAAGCAGATAAACATCAAATTTTAATTTTTGGGTGAACTATCCCTTTAAGGTTAGATTTAGGGTAAATGTTTAAATTGTGATGGGTAAGGTAAATGTGAATGTCCTCACAAAGATGGATGTAGAAGAATATGTGTGTTAGGTCACATTTGCAAATTTTCACTCATTACATTATCTTATTAGTTCACAGGATCACACATCATTGTTTTTGGTTTTTGCTGCTATGTCTTTGGACATCCACCTGTATGGTAAGTTCATGTAAAACATTAAAGGGGTGGTTCAATGCGATTTCACTTTTTTAACTTTAGTTAGTTTGTAATGTTGCTGCTTGAGCATAAACGGTATCTGCAAAGTTACAGCGCTGAAAGTTCAATGCAAACAGATATATTGTCTTTTAAAGTTAAGGCATTTTAATGCCTACAAAAACAACTGGTTTGGACTACAACGAGCTTCTTCCCGGGTTGGTGACATCATAAACCCTGCAAAACGCCCCCAGGAACACACAACAAAGTGGGCGAAGCCATGTTATGCAGCATAATGAAAGCGGAATGCTGCGTTCACACCGAACGCATCTGGGGCGTCTGATTTACATTTTAAGTCAATGTAAACGCGCGTCTAGTCATCCTGCGGTGCGACTCAAGCGTATAGCGCGGCACGAATCAGCCGTTGACGCGCGAATGGCGCGTTCACGCGTCTGACGCGCGAATTGAGCATCTGACGCCCTAGACGCCCGAGTTGAAAAATCTGAACTTTGGCGTAAATTCGCGGCGCGTTAACCAATCAGGGACTCTGCTTTGGTAACGTGTTTATGACGTGATCAGCGGTGGAGACCAGAACAAAGATAATAGTCGCTGTGTGTGGCCACCCTGAGCTCTATGATGTGTCATCATATTTTTATAGAGACAGGAATAAAAAAGACCTTGCCTGGAAGAGGATAAGCGAAGAAATCGGACAATCTGGTTAGTTGTAAAACGCTTTGCATGATTTTAGCCATTGATCATAGCCCACTGGCTCGCTAGCAAAAGCCGGCCGGCATAACAGAGTTAAATTGCCGCTACTAGTTTACAACTGACAAGATCATGTGTTTATTCAGAGGATCTGTGCAGAAAGAGATGGAAGCCCCTCCCATGACGCGAATTCGCGCCTGAACACATTTTGTTTAGACGCGCGAATTGAGCGAATTTTACGCGCGTCTGACTTCAAAATGTTCAAGCGTCCAACTAGACGCGTTCGGTGTGAACGCAGCAGAAGAGTTGTGTACACCGGACGCGAGCGGCGCGTCAAAAGATAACAGAACCCATTATAATCAGTGATATTTTCTACACTGGATGCGATGCTGAAGACAGCTTCCAGAATCTACACGAGTTCAATGCTGGATTTGCACAAAGAATTTTACTGAAAGATGAAGCAGTTCCGGTCCAATCAGGGTATCTTCGTTCATTCATGTTTTGATTTGATAATGAAATCAGAAATTAGAAAACCGCACCTTTTTTAGTTTTTCATTTTTAAAATGAAAACGAAAAAAACAAAAAACTGGCTTGATTTTTCTTTTTTCGTTCTGGGGTTGGAAACAAATAACCAGTTTGAATATTCGATCTCCACATGTGGGCGGGAATGAAACGCCTCTTTCCGCTGATGTCACCAGACGTCAAACCATGTCGTCATCAGTTGTTCGTCGGTTCAGATCAACAGAATAAAAGTCCCGCGCACGCTGTACGGATC
>JAOTNS010000273.1:0-22443 GCA_028476615.1 Culter alburnus | reverse complement strand
CCTTATCTTCCTGAATATGCTGACTGTCCTGAGAGCTGTCAGGCTCCTTTTGAAATATCCTCAGCTCATTAAAGTGCTCCTTCAGCTGAGTGCTCTCCTGCATGGCCGAAAGTATGGGGGACTGGGACTGCTGGGACAAAAACTTTAGGAGAACAGAAAGAATGTCAGTAACACAAAACAGGTAATTATCAATTGCCTCTTCTTACCCTAGCATTACCTGTTTTAGGTTCTCTGGCAGTTTAGGATCAGGGAAAATAATTTTGCATACTTTGTAGCTGTACCACACAGCCAGAAAGGCCAGGACAACAGCAGCTAACACCACCAGAAAACTGACCACGAGCACAACTGCTATGAGCCCAGGCTCTGCCTCATCTGCGCAAACACAGAAACGAACATTACAGGATGTTGAGATTGACCGTGTTTACATGTGCACCAATACTGTGATCATTTCCAATAATCAGAGTAAGGACTTAATTCCTTGGCAGGAGCTCCCGTTTACACATCATTTTCATTACTCTGATTATTTGCTAAGAATTGTGGTTATTTTTAACGCCATTATTTACATACCCAATGCACAGCATAAATGAACTCATACAGTAGGTGAAACTGGCCAATGTTTTACAGATTTCTTTGGACATTTTGAAGTTTTTCGCTTACGTGCCTAAAATGTCTTCATTTTAATGTTTTTGACCATCATATATATCCCGGACGAGCCCCCACTTGTTACAAGCCCCCTTAAAAAGTCTAGGGGTTTAAGAAGGAAGGTAACAAAAAGTCGCAGGGAAAGAGTAAGAGAATTCCCGTCTCTAGGTCCAACATTACATTCATGTCACGCAACGCTGTCAACATAAACTTCAGCTCCCCAAAAATGAGATGTCTTCTTCACTTCTGTTACAAATCTGTGCATGAAAACGTCACCCGGGTTTGTCACAAACATGCGCACTTTGATCAGAGTGGAATAGATGCGATTGAAGTGTCCACATGCCTGTTTATTGAGATTAAAATCAGCATACGCCACATATTTTAATGATATAGCTTAATTGCATCAGTTTGTTTAAAGTATTGTGAAGTTAAATCACAATATTGCCTAAATCTCATCACGAGGTTGCATGTAAAAGTAGTCATTGAGAGAACATCACAATAACACAGTAAAAGTAAATCGGTAAATGTGTACAGCACAAACACAAATAAATGGACATGCAGCACAACTGCAGAACTCAAACTGGTTTATATAGGTGAAAGCTTACTGCTGGATGTGTTGGTTACACACGTCATGTTGCTGAACTGGCTTGTTTTATTTGTCATATACAAAACTGCCACTTCGACACAGTAGTCCACCAAAGGCTCCAGATTTGTTAATATAACTCTGTTCTGGTCTCTTATTAGTTCTTCCTGTTGAGAATAAATAACAAAGACACATTAAGCATGAATGCCCTGACTGATTAAAATGGAATAGATGTCTTATTCTATTTAATTTGCTATTGAAGGTGGAAATGTGTGTTCAGTTTGGGAGAAATTGTATTAGGTTAAAGGGTTAGTTCACCCAAAAATGAAAATAATGTCATTTATTACTCACCCTCATGTCGTTCTACACCCGTAAGACCTTTGTTCATCTTCAGAACACAAATTAAGATATTGTTGAAATCCGATGGCTCCGCAAGGCCTCCTACGCAATGCCACTGAATTCTTAAGATCCACAAAGGTACTCAGTAATCATTGATTCGAGTGCCAAAGTCATGTTATTTCAGCAGTTTGGCATTTGTCATGCTATCCGAATCACTGATTCGAAACAAAAGATTCGAAGCAGTGTTTTGAAATCGTCCATCACTAGATCTTGTTGAAAAGTCATTATTTAGTTTTTTTTTGGTGCACAAAAAGTTCTTGTCGCTTTACAATATTAAGACTGAACCACTGTAGTCACATGAACTGTTTCAATATGTTTGAGTACCTTTCTGTATCTTGAGAAGTTCAATGGCATTGCTGTCTAGCCTCACTGAGCCATCGGATTTCATCAAAAATATCTTAATTTGTGTTAAGGTCTTATGTGACAGATGAGGGTGAGTAATTAATGACATTTTCATTTTGGGTGAACTAACCCTTTAAACATTGCAGCATAAAAAGCTCAAATTGACTTGATATGTATATTTGTGGACACTTCTAATGATCAGGTTGGGCCTCTCAGTATTTCCAATCCACAGGCATTACTGTAATTTAGGGCAGGGGTGCTCAAACGTTTGGGGCCAGGGACCAAAATGTTTCCATATTTACATGTATTAGATTGCTAAACAATTATTTATTTGTAAACCAGCTTTGTATTTCACTCCTGTCCCAATATCCACATAAAACTGCATCCCTTAGATGCTCAAAAATGTGTTTGGAATAACATTGTGACGGTAGGAGAGTGCTCAGGCTGACCTGCACAGTCTGTACAACAGACCATTTAAATCACTTTTTTCTATGTTTGGTTGATTGCGTTTTTAATCTTATGAGGAATAGGCTGTGATGAACTGATATGTTGTTTGTACGTTGAAAATAACGAAACGTTTTTTTAAAAAAAGAAAACAAACAGAACCTGGTTTCACAGACAGGGCTTAGACTAAGCCAGGATTAGTGTTAATAGGCTACATAATTCATGTTAAATGCATTCAATAAGTCACTTTATTATATAGCACATTATTGCGCAGACCCACTTTGAGAACCCCTGGTAAAAATCAACTCTGGCAAGTAATGCATTTCAACTCACTAAACAATTTGGTGCAGTGTTATTATAGTTTGAAACTAAAATAAACATGTTGCTTGAAATAAAAGAAACATCACCTGAAATAAAATAAAACATAAAAAAATCCAAAACTTTCACTTCAGCAAGTTAACACATTTCTCTCTACTTTTTAAAAAATATAAATTAATAAAAACTATATAGAGATATTTAAAAAAAAAATTACAAAACAAAAACAAAAAATTACTAAAACTTGCCACTTGTCTAAGAGGATCCTCCATCATTAGCAAAAAGTAAAGAGGGTCACACACTGAGAGAACTGCAAAGCGCTCCACGTCTTTAAAATTCAAACACACTGTTATTTTTTGAGTTGACACACACTGGCGGCACCTGTTGCCCAACTACGACTCCAGAGGTTGTTCAAAATCCTGCCCTGCCAGATTTTAGTATTAGTTTTCTATTAAATTACAATGACTTGGAAAAAACATATGTAGAATGTGAATTGAACTAGTGAATGGTGTATTGCGGGGGCAACAAACACTTCAAACACCATTGCATTCATTACCTTTTTTGCCTCTCCTTTTTTCCAGTAAAAAATGAGATAAGAGACATACGTATAGACATCCCTCAAGTTTCTTTTTTTCATAGGAGGATCAGTGATGTCAACTTCTGTTTGTCCTTTTCTGCTTGTCAGTTCTACACGAGGAGCACTAATCTCAGCTGCAGACACAGGGAAATGTTTTGTTATACACATATGATATGATAATAAAACATAGTAAATAAAACAGCACTCCCTGTTACAGTGAGACAGAAAATATTTTTATGATTATTAAAAATGCAATGTTTGATATAGTGCATTCAGGAAAAAAAAATCACCTCTCCCCATTTTTCACATTTTGTCTGGTTGCAGTCTTATGGTAAAATGCTGTAAATAATGTGAAATGTCACATTTACACAAGTATTCAGACCCATAACTCAATATTTATCTAAAGCACCTTCAGTAGCCGTTACAGTTGACGATTGTTTTCAGCCACCACATTTATCAACGTATGATCATTCGTATGATAGGATTGGCAGCATAAGAATGTTGAATAATGAAAGCATCAAAGGTTTCTATTTACAATGTGCTTTCGCAGCGTTGATCACTGTAGCCAATCACAGACGTGTTTGTTGAGCACGTGAACGCAATGGCCATTCAGAGGCGTTTGAGTTCATCAGAATCCACTCAGATCGTCAGAGTTTGTTCAGCGTGAGTATGCAGGCTTGTGAATCATTTCATTATAACCAAAAAAGTACAAACACGCAGTAACTAAGAGATTCATTGTGCAGTACAGACAGATGCATTGATTATAACGGGAGTTTTCAGTCTGTCAGTGTGGCTCAAAAATGTGAATTTTCACTGAAAGTTTAGGAGTTTGCATCCATGATTGCAGATTTTTTCTTTCTTTTTCAAACATTGGCAAAATCATCACACATTTTGTTTTGCTCTATCATTAGGGATTATGAAGTGTAGATTGATGTGAATAAATCGGGGTTGCGGCGGTTGCGATGGGTCGAGTATTGGTAAACATAATGACCTCACCACTGTCAGCGTTTTTTGTGCCTCTGATTCATGTCATCATGTCACTCTGAAGGTAGTCCAATCATTTGTCACGATTGAAGTTCAAAGTGTACGCGCACCGTTATGAATGCGCACACACCCAACTGCGCCCAACCATCTACTCACGTGAACAGCTTCAGTGAACACGGATGATTCAGGTAAGCCAATACAATATACTGTCTTTCATTTTTATATGCAGGTCTAGTAAAATTTAACAAATCTATTGATCATTTTTGTCATGATTAACATTAATGTTAAACGATTCTGGCTAATTTAGCAAAAGTAACGGCATGTTGGTTATTGCTTACTTCTAGCTAGAAAGCTTCGGCTCGAAATTGTCGCATATGCTCTGAAAAATTTAATCTGTGTGACCAAAAAATATTTGGGAGTAACGTTATATATGTGCGGAGTATATGAGGATCTGTCCACTAATGACACGTTCGATTTGCGAACTAATGACTCCTTTGAACCGATTCACTTTAATAATGCTTAAAATGATTGGGTCGAGTTATCATCCCGAAACGATGTATCTTAGCTCTGAAGAGCTTTACGTGCAAGGTTACAAACGCTCGCCGCAATTCCACACGCTTTTCCCAAAAAATTTACTTGACATGAACGCGTTCTACGTGCTACTTAAGAGTCGCTGTCCATTCGCGAAATTCGTGCTGAAATATAACCTATGGAATCGTATTCAATGTAATAAATCATCTGTGCTTAAGTGCACCGTAAGTTTCCTGCTTTTTTGTCCTTTGCCAATCACACCTAGTTAATGACAGAATTTTCATTTTTGGGTGAACTATCCCTTTAATACATTTTGGCATAAGGCTGCAACAAAACAAAATGTGAAAAACCCAAAGGGTTCTGAACACTTCTTTGAACGCACTGTACATGTGACACTAGAGGGATACAAGGCCACTGATGTCTAAGTCCACTAGAAAATTCTGATCGTGTTCTAGAGTCACCCAGCCAAGCTTCTCTGGGATGACTAACAAATTCCCCTATTGCCAGTAAAGTCAACATCAGCATAAATAACAGAAATTAAGTGACTCACTTATTTCATCTACTGTGAAGTTTTTAGTCTCCACCCAATCAGATGTCTCTCCATGTAGTTCTGTCCGAACACGAAGTTGGTAAACTCCAAAAGTGGTAATATCATTAATGAAATCACAGCTTAGTGATGAGCTGCGGACACATCCTGGCTCATAATGATTTCTCCAGTTTCTACACACATACAGGGAGAAAAGGAAACAAATAACATTACAAAACTGCCTTTCATCCACCTAGAAAAGTTGTTTCATTCCACACAGCTTCATATTTCTGCTTCTAAACCCATCATTATGAGTGCGTTAGTATGCACAAGTTTGGCCTTTGTGTTTTTATTTTATTATTTGTTATCCAAATTTGACTTTTTTTCAGAGACAAAAGCAGGCCACAGGAATATTCTATTAAAGCCATTCAATTATATTTTAAAACCGTCACACATTTTTAAGCAGTAAAACAAGTATGAGTGTATCATAATTAACTTACCTAATTTCAGCAGTGTAGTTAAATAGTGTATCAGTGGTGTTTTGTGGTGGATCCCATTCCAGAACTAATCCCATGTCCAGTGATGTCACTCTCACATCCTCAGGGATCGGGACGCTCTCTGACAACAAACACAGACATACACATTAACCCTGGTGCGACCTTATGGACATTTTTTTCTTTTTAGTTGTAGTTTTGATCATTAATGCCAACTGCATACGTTTTGGCACAAGTGTGTATTAAATAATAATAAAATCTATTTTACACTAGTAACACAAAATAGTTCCTCTCAGGATATTAAGGACAAAAATGTCCCCCTTAAAACTGCAATTTTTAATCCCAGGGCAAGATAACTATAAAATTATTCGATCATTATTAATAGGCTTTAATTCTGTTGGCAAGGCTTCAAAATTTAAATTTTTACTATTTTTTACCAGATGGTGCCATTTTCTCAGGTTTGGCCCATAAAGCAAATACTCGCTTTACTCTTATTTATAGAGCATTTTATATAGCCAATTGGATAAATTATGCAGCTACAATTGTGTGGGTGTTTAGGTATGGATGTCAGTGTGGTTTATATGAGCGTAAAAAAAAAAAAATTGTGTGTGTGTGTGTAATATTTGAGAGAGAAAAACTCTACTGCAAATCACAAATCCAACCACTGTGTGTACCAGTGGAGTTTTGCTGGCATCTAATGGGGAAAATTTGGTACTGCGCCCACACAAAATCTTACTGAAAGCTCATTTTTTGAGATATCAACCTAAAATTTGGAACACAACTTGTTTAGATTTATGGTTTTGATTTTCTAGCAGTTTTAGAGCTCAACATGATCCATAATATATATATTTTATATAAAATAATGTTCATAAATAATTTTTCATAAACTTAAATCTTTAAACTTAAGTCTGTGCTATGTGTAACTTTATTTAATTGACGCACAAGGGTTAAAGGGTTAGTTCACCCAAAAATGAAAATTCTGTCATTTATTACTCACTCTCATGCCGTTCCACACCCGTAAGACCTTCGTTAATCTTCGGAACACAAATAATTATTAAAATTTATTATAAAGAGACGAAAATATTTTGGTGCACCAAAAAACAAAATAAAGACCTATATAGTGATGGCCGATTTCAAAACACTGCTTCAGGAAGCTTCGGAGCGTTATGAATCAGCATATCGAATCATGATTAGGATCTCGTGCCAAACGACTGAAATCACGTGACTTTGGCGCTCCAAACCGCTGATTCGATACACTGATTCATAACGCTCTGAAGCTTCCTGAAGCAGTGTTTTGAAATAGACCATCACTATATAAGTCTTTATTTTGTTTTTTTGGCGCACCAAAAATATTTTCGTCTCTTTATAATAAATTTTAATAATTATTTGTGTCCTGAAGATGAACGAAGGTCTTACAGGTGTGGAATGGCATGAGAGTGAGTAATAAATGACAGAATTTTTATTTTTGGGTGAACGAACCCTTTAAAACAAATGGCTGCCACAAAGGTGTACTAAAATACAACATTGGAAAATACACACTACCACCACATTCATATTCACAATTCATAATAATTTTTTTAATGTATTATTACTCTTTTCCACATACTGTATGAAAGTCATGAAAACTCCGAAATAAAACAAATGGAAGAAAGGGAATGATGTAGTGACCAAAAAACACTAAAATAGAAAAAAATAGATTTTTATAATATATATTATATATACATGTGTGTGTGTGTGTGTGTGTGTGTGTGTGTTATCACTGTAGGGAAATTCATACATAGGCACAATTATATATTCATATATTATACAACAACATAATACAACACAAACAGTCACAGTCATATTAGCTGGGTCAATGATCTTCAACTCTAATGCTTTTCTATTACTCTGAATTTGCGTTCAGAAAGACTGAATACAAAATGAGGTTAATATAATGTTTATAATGAGTTTAGAGGACTCCAGTCTGTAAAAGTGTGATCGTCTGTTGTTCTGAATCATTAACATTAACAGGAAGTTCAGCGCATTTACTGTCAGACCGACAGGTTTTCCCCTAAACTACTGTCTGACGACACGACTGAAGTTAGACAAAAATTATATAATATCAAACCAGTGTCAAAGTCGAATAACATGAACTAATACTATTGATATTTCTTACACGTTTCATTCGTGTGAAGTCTATCACACATTGTGAATGAAGCTCACCTGAGCTGACGCAGACGATAAAACACAACAAGAGCTCAGACACACCGCAGAAAACTCTCATCATTCCTCTTCAGCGGAGCACAGTCGCTTTATAAAGTCCAGTTTGTGATGAAGTGTGTCTCTGAGAGCCGTGGCGTTTGTTTCCTTGTGCCTCTGTGTTTGAGAGAGAGAGAGGAAGTGGAGTGAGTCAGTTTAAGGAAAGCGAAAGAAATATGAACTCGCATAATAGCGAATGTTTACAAGAAACCCCGTGAGAGGAGGAGGAGGAG
Source organism: Culter alburnus (assembly GCA_028476615.1). NCBI lineage: Eukaryota > Metazoa > Chordata > Actinopteri > Cypriniformes > Xenocyprididae > Culter > Culter alburnus. The sequence continues at coordinate 14,135 of JAOTNS010000273.1, read as the reverse complement.
TTACTGTAACTGAACACACTTTACTGTCATGATGAACGTGTTTATGTGGTGATAAACAAAATACTGTGTGCTGTAAATGCGAGGAAGCCACTGTATGTTTTATTATTTATTAATATTTATAATAGTTTCCACTTTCTTGTTATATGTTTGTGAGCTCACCTATAGCCTTCTTGGACGCTCATAATTTAATTTAATTATTATTTAGCATTTGTCAAAGTTGATGTTATTAGTATTATTAAAATTAATTTCGTTTTCAGGGATGCCATGATAGCCTAAAACTGACTTAAGAGACAGCAGTTTTTGTGAATCGCACGTTTCATTTGTTGAAGGCCTTGTAGTACATTATTATTATTATGAATTTCATATAAATTAATAAAGTATTAATTTGTATAGTAAATGAATAATAGTATTAATTTGACATTAAATGCCTATAATCTTTGTCTTTTTGTAACAACAAATAATATTATCACATAATACAGTCAAATAGGACACACTGGTAACACTTTGACAATAAGGTTGCATTAGTTAACCACACTGGCTAAAATTAATATCAATATTATGCACTGCAATATGCAATATTATGCTTGTTAATCTTGGTTAATATACATACATACATACATACATATAGGGGTATATATATGTATATATATATATATATATAATTTTTATATTTTATAATATATATATATTTTTTTTTAAATATTGCTCAATATATATATCTATATCTATATATATCTGTAAAGCAGCTCTAAGAACCCATAGTGTCATTATACAGCTCAAGTCAATCCAGTATTGATTCAGTTCAGTTCCATAACTGTGTAAACTGTATCAGTTGTGCATACATGTATAGTGTATTTGTGCATATGCATGTACGTGTAAATGTAACAGCTGAAACTCATCTCTTTCGTGAGCACTTAACCTCATCTTAAAAAAAAAAAAAAAAATCTTATTCCTATCCTTTCACTTCCTCTAATCCCTCTGTATTGTAGCTTATGATACATTGCCTAAACTTGTATTGTGAGCACTTCTTGTGTCTATCTGCCTCGTCATGACGACTCTTGTTGTATTCCTCACTTGTAAGTTGCTTTGGATAAAAGCGTCTGCCAAATGAATAAATGTAAACGTGTGACAAACTCCTGTACATGTCGTGGCAAATTCAATGTTTCTTCATTTCTGGTCTTGAAGAAAAACTCACATAGCAGAATTATTTAACTTTATTGTCAAGCAACAAAGTGAGATGCCAGCTCCACATCTGAATCTCTCTTAGCTGGGTCACATTTTTATACATTTTTCTTATCTCTTAAAACGCACCAAAGTAGTATCATTGTCTGGTAATATCCACCCTTACATTTTCTCATATTCTCACTTACAGGGGCTCTCCTCCCTTTCTTCCAGTCAACACTCCCCAGAGGCAAGAAGCCTTCATATGACACCATTAATAATGATCTTATTCATTTCACAGCCACCTGTTGTCTGGTGGAAAATTACCAACAAAATATGCTCAGTGGCCAAGTTAACTTCTCAGGCACATCTGACCCTTACAGTCACGTAGGCAAAGAGACCTCAAAACACTTCTAGCTGTTATAGTAAGCAAACTAATTCTACAATTGTTTTCTATAGGATGGATAAAATACTCCATCATTCACTCCACAGCACACCGAACAAGCAAAAGACAAGATAGTAGTGTTTTACATTTCTCCACATCTGTGTGTAGTTAAAATAGTTTAAATTAATTGATTGCTTTTGAAAGATATGTGTGATGTTTTGCATGCTGTGTACTTGTTTTACGTTTCTTTTCATGTGTAGAGTTTTGAGAAATGGAGCCATAGTTTCAAAAACTGTATGTAAGCATTTTTTATAAAAACTGTACATTTTGTATTTGACTACCAGCATTTTTATTTTAAAACCTTCATTTGAATATTGCGACATTTTTATTTTAAAACCTTTATTTGAATATGGCAATATGACACCTCATTCTACAGTTTTTTCTTTGATTAAATCGCTGACAGAGACTCCTCCCCATCAGCCAATCACTGTGTGCATAGTTAGTAAGCGTGTTGACATCATCCATAGCATCGAGGTCAACCCCGCCCTTAATCTTATTTTAAGACTTCTCTCTGTTCCTTAGTAAAGGTTGGTCTCAGCATCTTTATGAATAGGTTATAAAAGAAAACTCTTAAAAAAAAAAAAACTCTTTTACTTTTTTTAAAAAAAGTTTTAGTGCTATTTAGTGTTAAGTAATGCAATATTTGCAAATTATTTTATTTTTCGTAAAGGCTTGAAAGAAAGACAGGTAATAGCGTTCATTTACATCATGCACACATTCATTGTTAATCTTGTGCTTATGCTAAAAACAGCTGTCAATGTTTTTGTATTGTCACGTTCAGTTATGAATTACACTACATGACTCCCGAAAATGATCAAATCTTCACACTAAAAAGGTTTACGATAGAAAAATAATGTTACATGAAGGTTACACTTCTTCAGCAAAACAGCAAAATTTAAAAATCGAACTTCATTAACTTTTTTGCAGTATATGCTCAAGATCCTAATAATTGAACATATTAAACTATGTAGCGCGACAAATCATTTTAAATCATTATTTACAGTCCCGCTGCAGTACCTCCATGGCCCACTGGGGGTTCGGAGCACAGGATGAAAACTGGCAACACAATGGAAGAGCACTTAATACTCCGACAAGTAGAGGAATTAAACAACACACTGTTGAGTTTGTTCATTTTTTAACATTTGATTCATGTATACCATAAAATAGTCTATATTTCTTATTGTATTATCTGAAAACAATCCTCGTTAGTAAAAAGACAGTGAGACCACCCAAAGATTTGTTTGTAGTCTGTTTCTATCACTCACTGTCAAATGGACTTCCATATTTAATCTGTTTGGAGCCTGGAGTACCTCAGGGATGACGTGTTTTTGTAGGACAACCCAGAAGTTAGCGGCGCGCGGGTTCCCTCGATCGAAAGCCTATGCATTTTTCCCATAGACTTTCGGAAAATCGCAAAAAATAAGGGTTATGACACACGTTTTGTCTATCAAGATAATCTTTACAAGTTAAAACAACATTTATAGATTTTGAAGCCTAAATAAAGTCGTCAGATATAAAAGGCTAACAGCAGGCTATAAACGGACTACAGCACACCATGGTCGCGGATCAATGTCGTCACCACCAAGCGTCCTCAAACTGCATTTAAAAAACAATGATGATTATGATCTGCGCTGTGTATGAATACTTATCCACTTTTTCATGAGAAATGCTGTCCAAATGTCCCATTTTTAATGATGACGTCTAAAGTCCCCACCAAAGGAAGTAGTCCCTTTTAGCAATTTGTTAGCAACCGCTGATTTTAAGACACAGTAAAAGTTTAAAAAATCACAAGTGGGTTATAACTGGTGTGTTTTTATGTCATAGATCAAAACGTGAAAGTATTTAGAGGCTTTGTTAACCACAGACCTTATTTCAGGCGATTTAGCAAAAACCCATTCAAAAAACCCATAGACTTTACGGCGTTGGAACCGGAAGTCCTAAAATGCTAACTCGCTTCCGGGTTTTTCCTACAAATACACGTCATCCCTGAGGTACTCTATTACAGTATTTTGGGCTCAATCAGTAGGCCTATTCATAGCTTTCATAAACGTTATCATCAGATTTGTCTGTCATCCGTGTTCACATTGATATAGTCCTCTTCAGAGTCATCAGAATCCATGTTTTTTATCATTAGATTCTACATTTTCAGCCTCATCATCATCTTCATTTTTGTTATCTTGGGATCCACCTGCATACGTATTAGCTGGATCTAGAGACATGCATAGAGATGAAGAGATAATTATTAAAGGAACTGTTAACAAAGATATCTATACGTTTTTATGAAATGCTACGTTACCGTTTTTAAAAGAGCACTTTAATTGAGTTTCCTCATTCCTTTGTTTCTGTCTTCTCTTGACCAGGAGGATGATGATGAGGACGGACAATAAGAGCGGCACAGCGGACACCGCAGCACCAATGACAGGAAGCAGGGAGGCTGAGACAGACACATGGGTTTGAGTTAAACTTTCATTACCGGCAGTCCAGCTTGTTTTAGACTCTTACACATCAATACCTGTGATAGTGATGACCAGCAGTTCAGAGGCAGATGAACGGAAGGAGCGTGAGGACAAAATGACTTCATAAACACAGCTGTAGTTTCCCTTGTGGGAATAATCTGCCTCAGGAAAGAAGAAGGAGGCAGAGAGATTGACAGCTGACTGACTCCTGCTGATATTTGCTTCTCCGAACAGGTGGAAGAATCCTCCAGGATACTGAGACACAGTGGAACAGATGATGGTGAAACTGTGGCCCCAGGGGATCATTGGCCCCTGATGTCCCACATCAAACTGTCCATCAGGAGCGATGCGGGGAATACTGGGCTGCTGCAAGGGCACTAGAAAACAAACAGCATTAAAGGGTTAGTTCACCCAAAAATGAGTTTACTCACCCTCATGTCGTTCCACACCCGTAAGACCTTCGTTCATCTTTGGAACAAATTAATTTCTGTTCTGAAGATGAACGAGGGTCTTACGCGTTTGGGACAACATGATGACAATTTTCATTTTTGGGTGAACTAACCCTTTAAATTCAAACAGCTTTAAACAAATAAAAATGTCAAGAACTGCATCTTCTCGGGATCAAAATGTAATTCAAATCAGCAACACAAACACAAAAATAAGACAAAAATGAATTTACTTTCATGCAGCTAATGCATTGATATGATGTAGGCAATGAGACGAGATGAAACCACCCACAGTGATGTTAACAGTGTCACTCCATGGTGACTTTATAGTGCTGGTTTTGTAGGAGTAATCACAGCTGTAGCTGCCCTGATGTGAGACGCCTACGTTAACAAGGTCGAAAGTCACACCAGATACATGTTTCTGGGAGGATAATATAGATGATCCATTTATGAAGAGGTGGAATTCAGCATCAGCATTGCATCTTGATTTAGGTGTTGTGCATCTGAACTGAATGTTTTCTCCAGGAGAAACAGCTGCATGTGTGGAGATCAGGGAAAGAGAGGGCTGCAAAAGAAATAAAAGCATCTATTTAAAAAATACTTGTTAAGACATGATGAATCATAAAATACATGAAGCTTAATGTAATTTCCACTGCTCATTTCTCCTAAAATGTCAAAATGCAAAAGATTTACCTGAACAAACAACACCAGCATCTTCACCATGACCACAGTTGTGAGTTCCTAGTCCTCCGTTTGAACATTGTGTGAGGTTTTCTTCACCTCCCGAGCATCCGACATCATCCAGCCAGATCGTTCCACTGCCTTGACCAAAGGCGGCACTGTGAGGTGCACTGATGGCTGATCCACATCCCAGCTGTCTGCACACCCACAGCAGCATCACTCAAGTCCCAGTCATCGTCACACACCGTTCCCCACTGGCCATCATGAAGGATCTCCACTCTTCCACAGCAGCATGAATCAGATCCACCGACCAGTCTTAACCAGTCTGGAAAGATACAAAAATGTAAGTCAAATGTGATTAAAGGTGCCATAGAATTGAAAATTGAATTTACCTCGGCATAGTTGAATAACAAGTTCAGTACATGGAAATGACATACAGTGAGTCTCAAACTCCATTGTTTCCTCCTTCTTATATAAATCTCATTTGTTTAAAAGACCTCTGAAGAACAGGCGAATCTCAACATAACACCGACTGTGACGTAACAGTTGGGATCATTAATATGTACGCCCCCAATATTTGCATATGCCAGCCCATGTTCAAGGCATTAGACAAGGGCAGTATTAACATCTGGATCTGTGCACAGCTGAATCATCAGACTAGGTAAGCAAACAAGAACAATAGCGAAAAATGGCAGATGGAGCAATAATAACTGACATGATGCATGATAACATGATATTTTTAGTGATATTTGTAAATCATCTTTCTAAATGTTTCGTTAGCATGTTGCTAATGTACTGTTAAATGTGATTAAAGTTACCATCATTTCTTACTGTATTCACGGAGACAAGAGCCGTCGCTATTTTCATTATTAAACACTTGCAGTCTGTATAATTCATAAACACAACTTCATTCTTTATAAATCTCTCCAACAGTGTGTAATGTTAGCTTTAGCCACGAAGCACCATCAAACTCATTCAGAATCAATGTAAACATCCAAATAATTACTATACTCACAGGAATCGATGTATGCATGACAAACACTTTGTAAAGATCCATTTTGAGGGTTATATTAGCTGTGTGAACTTTGTTTATGCAATGTATTATAGAGTTGCGAGCTTGGGGGCGGGGAGCGCGAGGATTTAAAGGGGAAGCGCACTGAATTGGCGCATATTTAATGATGCCCCAAAATAGGCAGTTAAAAAAATGAAAAAAAAATCTATGGGGTATTTTGAGCTGAAACTTCAGACACATTCAGGGGACACCTTAGACTTATATTACATCTTGTGAAAAAGCATTCTAGGGCACCTTTAAAAACTATGTAAGGATTTGTATATTAAATGTGTGTTTGACATGTAGCCAAGCACCAAATGTGCAGAGCCTCTTTGCTTTCTCTTGTTTTTTATTTTTATTCTTTTTTATATAATTATTATTTGGGTTCAAACACTGTAGGTTTATGTTTTAATCATGTTGTTACTCTTTTCATCACAAGCAAAACAGCAAATATACAATGCCATCTTGGATCTGGGGAAACATATACTTTTACCCTTTGAGCAGACGACACCTGCATCTTCATGGTGACCGCAGTTATGTACTCCAATAGTATTGCGTGAGCACTGTGTGAGGGACAGTTCACTTCCTGAACATCCCACGTTATCCAGCCAGATCTGACCACTTCCCTGTCCAAAACCGGCGCTGGAGTTTGCACTAACAGCTCTTCCACATCCCAGCTGTCTGCACACCACAGCTGCATCATTTATGTCCCAGTCATCATCACACACGGTTCCCCATGTGCCATTATAAAAGATCTCCACTCTCCCAGAGCAGTCATTATATATCCATTCACCAGCCTGATACTGTCTTCACCTAAAAATACAATAACTATATTATGAATCGACTCACATATCACAACATTCTGAACTTTTAAATGAGCAAAAACCATCAGTCACGTAACTATAATAATATCTGAGTTTTAACAGTCTGTTACTTACCAGTTACAGATGTCAGAGCACTGGCTGTAGAGATGAAAAACAGAGACATTTAAAAACATCATAGACTTACAGCTAGACTTTATGATTCTGAATAATTCAGGTTAATTAGGGCACTTTTTCCCAGTCATCTCAATGGCAAAATGTCCCAAATAACCTGAATTCACCTCTATATAATGATAAATAGTAATTTAAATAAAAAACTTGTTGTATATTTACTGAAAAATATGTTAGAATGTTGTCTATGTAAATATACAGTAATTATATTTCTCTCTGAGCCCCATTATATCATTTTAGTACATTGAACAGTTTATTTTCATGAGCAGTGATGGTGAATTAAAAAACTAATGTTACACCATTTCATCTCTGAAGAAAAACCTCTCACTTTAGACCAGTTGAATGACCGAATGATTAGTTTTGACTATGGTGACAAACGAGAAAAACATTCATAACTTAAGAACATCTGAGAACCCAATGAAGCAAAATGCCAGTAAAGTGTGATGTCTCACCTTTTTTTTTTTTTTTTTGCCTTTCCTGATTGGAAATCTTATAAGTTAAGGTGATAGTCACTGGAGATTGTTCCTGAAGTGAAGTGAAGTGAAGTGAAGTGACTTGTGGCCAAGTATGGTGACCCATACTCGGAATTTGTGCTCTGCATTTAACCCATCCAAGTGCACACACACACAGCAGTGAACACACACACAGCAGTGAACACACACCCGGAGCAGTGGGCAGCCATTGCTGCGGCGCCCGGGGAGCAGTTGGGGGTACGGTGCCTTGCTCAAGGGTCTCACCTCAGTCGTGGTATTGAGGGTGGAGAGAGCGCTGGATATTCACTCCCCTCACCGACAATCCCTGCCGGACCTGAGACTCGAACCCATGACCTTTGGGTTACAAGTCCGACTCTCTATACATTAGGCCACGACTGTTCCTTCTCCTTAGAGAAATTTGTAGTATAATTTTTACACCAGTTCTTACCAACGGAATAGTTGTATTTTGAAAATTGTTTAAAGACTCTATATCCCAACAAATCACTAATAACAGAGCATCATTTTATGACTCATTACTGGCGAATGATGAAAAAATTTGAGATTTGAAGGAAAGCATAGTCCTCTAAAAAGACAAGCACAAGCTGTATGTAATTTCATAAATATAAGTAGGACATTAGCCTACAAGAGTCAGGTTCAGACTAGGTTTCATTGGAAATTGGGCAGTCCATTAACAGAAACAATTACTGTCCCAAATGTTTTTCCAGTAATGGTTGGATTTTTGGAAAAAAAGTGTTCTGTTTGTTGAAAGTATGAAAGACTTTGCTTATGAACTTGACACATGTTGCACTGTATTTGGTCAGACTTTTTTCAAACTGGTTGCGTACTTGTTTTAAACCGTTACTTAAGAGAAGAGTGTCTCTTTGGTGAAGTTTTACACATAGTTCCACAATGTGAAAAAGAAATTGTTGTAGTTTTTCTTAGAGTTTCATCACAAGTGTATTTTCACCCACACTTGTAAGCTTATGCAGTCCGAAGAACAAATAAATACAAAGTGATTTAATTTGAGCAATGCTGCTGATGTAAAACCACTTCACATGATTTCTTACAAAGAATCCAAGATATAAAATTGTTTAGAAATGTCTATGAAATTCAAATGATGTGAATATCGATAAGATCTTTGTATGTGTCCTTTTTATTTGTGTTACAATAGTCCATAATTTTTGTAATACTGCAATTACATTTGATAGAAGAAAACTTTACATTGTATTTTCTAACTGTATGAACAGACAGAGCAGTCAACAAAGCAATTGGCAGCACACGCTACTATTGTAAACAGTTCAGCATGTGTTAATTACTGCATATTACTGCAATTAATGCATAGGCACTGATGTTAGCCAATCATAACAGACTCAACTCTTAAAGAGGAAAACTGACTGTTTGAGTCAGATGAGAAACAGGGTGGAAAAGGTCATAAATGACTTTTAGTAATATAATAATTGCACCTAAGGGAACATAATAAAACAAAACAAAAAAGGAGGAAGCAATACCTGTCAGAGGATTCTGAGAAAGAACTGGTCAATCTTATCAAGCTCCTCTCCAAAAGAGGTTCCCCCTTACCAAAAGAGATGTCCAGGGTATTGCATTTAGTTATGCCAAGGCCAATTTTTTTTAAACGGAATCCAGACCTCAGCATCAGGAAACCAGAGGCTCTTTCAGCAGCGAGAGCAGCAGGGCTGAACCCTAGTGTGGTAGGAAAGTGGTTTCAACAGTATGAAGACCTGCTGGAGGAACTGCCAATCAGAGATGTTCCATCACATCTTTGGAGTTGGGATGAATCTGGCCTGCAAGACCAGTTTTGCTCTACCTGTGTGTTTGGGAGGTGTGTCAGCCCTGTGTAGAGGTAACTGCTGGGGAGAAAGGAGAAACAACAACAGTTCTTGCAGCGTTCAATGCAGCGGGAACATTTAGTCGCACAATGGTCACTTTTAAAGGCGAGCAACTAAGGTGTGAGTGGCTTTATGGCTGGCCAGAAAATGTTGCAGTTAGGGTCATTGACAACGGCTGGAAAAACCGTGACCTGTTTCTGGAGTGGGGTCAGATGTTTCCAGAGCTGATGCCAAAAGATGACCTAAGGACCCATGTTCTCCTGTTGGATGGCCACAGTAAAAATCAGAAAGGGAATAGAGCACAAAGCCATACCCCTGCGCAGCCTGCCAGAGAGTGTATGGTGATGTGAAGGACCCAAAGGCCACAGAGGACTGGGTGTGCTGTTGTCAGTGCAATTCATGCTACCATGAGTGCTGTGGAGAGGATAATGGCATCTGTGATGAAGGTGTTTATATCCGCAAACACTGCCTTTGAATGGAATGAGCAAAAGATCTAACTGGCCTGACTAGGTGCGATGTAAGACATAATGTTAAAGCGTTTTATTTTGTCAAAGATCTTGTAATCTTTAACAAAATGTTTGACAAATACAAAAAACACCAATGCACAGAAACACTCACCTATACAGCACGATCAGTTCATTTTTAATTGCATTTTCTAACTAAATATTTGTTCAACTTTCTGTTTAATAAAATACATTAATGATGTTGTTATGGCACACTAAAGACAATACTGTCAATTTACTGTTTAAAATAAAATGATTTCAGCTGAAATTACCCATTTTACCTGAATGTTGTGCCGTGGCTCAAGAAGGTACCTGCTGATACTCTAACTCTCATAATTTTGAAATAATATATATATATATATATAATATAATTATATATATTTTTTTTTTTTTTTTTCAAATTTAAAATATATATTTAAGAGACCCATGTGTATTCATAAAAAATATCACTAGATCTCACGTATAGTTATAAGTCATTTACCAAAACGTGGCCCACTTTAGCTGACGTCAACCTATAAGTGTAAGAAACTTATCAAGATGATGACGATGATTACTATTATTTAATAATTATGATTGCAATTTGAATTTAGGGTCTGTTTACACAACACCGTTTTCAACTAAAAACTGAAAACTTTATGCATTTTGGCCGTTAATTTACACAACAGTGTTTTGGTGGCCTGAAAACACAAACTTTGAAAACGTGTTTCAAAGTTAAGTTTTCGAAAACGGTCTCCATGTAAACAAAACGTGAATCTGTGAAAATGATGACATCATGTACATGTGTATTCATCACCATCTAATGGCCTGCCAGCAGAATACAGCATTTATTATATCAATTGCATGGTGCAATAAAGTGCAAAGTGCAAGTGAGTTAAAAACAGAGGAGCATGAGCAGACATTTGAGCAGATTGCTATCCTCAGTGCTCAAAATGCAACAAACAATCGCCCTCTTTCTAGAAAGACAAGCAATTCAAAGCCATCAGCTTAATCCAATTATCACAATCATCATTAGCACCAATACAATCAATTATCACAAGAGTCACAGCAAGAGAGTCTGAAAAGCAATCACATAGCACAAACTACATGAAATATACATTCAAAGCTATGAAACACAATAAGTGTTACAAAAGATTACAAGAAACAAGAAAGTTCAAGTTCTTCATTCATGCCATCAGGAAATAAAGAGTTCAAGTTTCTTGTCTCTATCTCTGCCCAGGAACTTCATGTCAGACAAAGAATGTTTAGCAAGACTGAAGTGACGATAGATGGGAGATGTATCATCACGTCTGCGAATTGCACTTGTATGTTCTATCATTCTAGTGTGTAAAGCATGTGTGGTTTTACCAACATATAACAGAGAACATGAACAAATGATAATATAAATCATATATGTACTCTTGCAAGTTATCAATTGTTTGATCTTATATGTTTTTTTTGTGTATACAAGGATGTACAAATGATTGACATTTGACATATTTTGTGCAAGAAGTACACCTGTAGCATGGAAAATTATCCTGGGCATCAACTAGGGTGGTCGGAGAAGAGACATGAGTGTCTGCATGAACGAGCTTATCCCTCAGACTAGAACTCCTAGAAGAAACAAAGAGTGGTGGATCATTAAACACATTCAATAACTGAGGATCACTTTGAATGATGTGCATTTAAAAACACATGAATAGCTTTTTTTTCTTTTAATTGCAATCAAGTTACTTTCTTCACGTTCATGTAAACTGTGCACCTTCTCAAGTGCACTGTCAAGCCACTTATTGGGATATCCACATAATTTAAAATCTGTATATAGATTATGAGCTTTAACATCAAAATCTTATTATTTGCAATACCCACATTATCAATAGATAAAATAGTTTATGTAAATAAACTGTTAGCCAATTATGCCAATATTTTGAATTGTACTCATCTAGCAACTGTTTACCATAAAATATCTATTAAGGCATATGATGGCACACAAAAAAATTCTCAAAGCAAAAAGGACAAAAAATTCTGCTCAACTTTTTTAATCAACTGTTCAAAGAGGTCAAGGAACCTATTGATATAGATTTCATTCATTCGTCAGTGGCATGAAAACGTTCCTCCTCTTTTTCAGTCTTCTTCTCAAGACAGTCTAACACTCTGTTAGGTGGCGGTGGACCCGAAGAATTACAGGGTTTTTCCTCCTGCATGTAACTTGTGCCAAACCGTACAGAGGACGTCGTGTCCTCCTCCTCCCTTTCCTCCACAGATGTGGATGGTGGAAAGTCGGTGTCTTTGGCCACAACAGAGCAGCTAGTGACTTCACCATCACATGAGTCTATCAGGATGGGAGGCTCAATAGACGCCTCGCCCCAATAGCCTCATGCATGGCAGAAAACCATGTGACTGCTGTGGCCTCTTCACTATCTGTTCCAGCTCCTGTAGGAGGACAGCAGAGCTCCTAAAAGAAATCTATTCTTTATTAAACTGGCAAGAAGAAAATGCACACCAAATGTCATTAATACATGCATTAATTTTCACATACCTTATATTTTCTTTTTAGATTGTCCCATTTTTTGGAAATTTGACTTGGTGTAACTTTTTCATCTAAACCCATCCTCTGAAGAGCATTACTATACTATAAAAAGTAACAAATTATTTATTCAAACACACACAAAGACAAAGATAGTATACCAGTATTATTATAAATATAATCTAAAACCTCACTGCATTTATCAAACAAAGTGAAGACAAAAACATATCTTTCCATGCATTCAAGAACATCCAGGCTTTTTGGACACTGTTCCTCTTCCCAGTGAAGTCAGAATCAAGCTCCATACGTGCTTTAATTAACTTTTCGGTTTCCTCATCAGTCCCTGTAAGAAAGAATTTTACACTGAAGCAGTTTGAAATGTTAAAGTGTTTCATATTAACCCCTGCAGGCATAAACTACAAAAACACTGTAAATCAACACACTTTAAAACTAATTAAATACACAGACCTACATTAAAGTAATTTTCTATTCTCTATTTGCCAATATAAGAGGCATTAATTTAAAAATAAAAGCAATAAGTCTTTAAAATTAAGAGACGTAAACAGTGCCGTTTCTAGGCATAGGCAAACTAGGCGGTCGCCTAGGGCACAAACAGCTGGGGCTAACAGCTAATAATATTTTATTATTATTATTTCGTACTTTTGCTATTTCGAGGCATTATGATTAATTGCGATTATCTGAGTGACAGTCTCCTGGTGATAGTGGCCACTGCTGTTATGAGAAATGAAGATGTAGAAGGCGGCAGGGAACGTCGTCATCTGTGTTTACCTGGATTAAATGTTTTAGTTTCATCATCATGAAAAGGTCAAAGCCAACAGGGGCTCAGTATCATAAAAATAAAGAAGAGGATGATAAAAAGAAAGTGAAATATACAGGTGTTACTAATTGGTTAATTGTTCTGTTTTACTAGCCTACAACTCGCTCCATCATCACGAGCAAAACATGACACTGCATATCAGCACGGGACAGATTTACCACGTCATGCTCATATTAGCAGCGGAATATTATAGTATAGTAAAGTTGAATAAAAGTCATTATCAGAGATGGCTGTTTAGTGTAAATTGACCAAGTGATAGTGTCATACCTATGACAAGTTTGACAACCAGCGTGGACCTGCCAAACGAACATAGTTTCAACAGAAAGCAAAAAATTAAAAATAAAGAGTTTTACATGAATTCAGTGCATATGAAGAAAAAACTTAAAAACATCAAATAAATGCATTTCTTTATGCTGTAATAGTGCAGATGAAGTCACAGACAGGCAATGTGATTTGGGTGTGTAGATTATGAGAATCTGTTTGTTTATGCTGGAGAGTCAAAGCATAACCCACATTTATAATAACTTAATGTTTAATACTCACATTTATGTGTGTTTGTATTTTCTGCCATGGTTAGCACTTGGTGCAGATGTGAAGGGGAGGAGAATTTATACGTGCATCACGTTTCATGACTCCTCTTCCCTCCTCCTCCTTGCTTGAAGAAGCACAACGGTTCTGATGTGGCTTTTTTTGGAACAGTTTTTGTTGTAGGAACAAAACAGACTACTGTGCCTAAAAT